>CM051690.1:25928439-26233439 GCA_028022725.1 Lycodopsis pacificus
CATCACAGGAAACGTGGCTTTTATCTTCCAAGCCAAACTGGGAGTGAGACCACCCCTGATCTGGAACAGATTTAACCGGTTTATTCATAAATTGATCAAACTTATCTATCAATCACTAGCTCTAGTTTAGGAGTATTCATGTGACCATCAGTGCAACGTTAACACATTATTATTTCAAACATTTTACCAGAAGAGCGACGGACAACTATTTAAAAAAAAAAAAGATTGTTCTATTGTTCCATTGTTTCGAGCGTTCCCACCCATTTCCTCTCGTACCAACACTTAAAAAAAGAAAAGTTTACCCTTCGTTTATTTCTCCGTTGTAATCATTTAATCTTCACACGATTCTTGTCAGCGGTTGCTATAACAGGGATGTGTCAGCAGACCTCGACTGCTCTCTTAAGACAATCTGATAAATTCTCAGGGGAGCCGAGTCAAAGGGGAAGTGGTTGAGAAGCAATTCTTGTTGCATTGTCTTTCATTCTGGGCACTTAATAATGACGTGTAAAGGGCATGGCTCTAGAAAAGAGAATAAGAGGATCTGGAAAAAGACTAAGAGGTACTTCAGCGTTTGTACGGTTAGTGTTGACATCACTGTTCAACACCATGAACCAGACAGTGTAGATAAACTGTCACCATTGGCTATAATGTGTGCAAAAATGAATGATCAAATGTAGAATTACCACCTCCGTCATGTTGAGGTTTACATCCACATCACCGCATCATTTTTTGCAAGACATTTGTGTGACATTAGCATATTCATTCTTGAGTTATAGTCACAATAACCTTTTGACCACCGGACTCTAATCAGTTCATGTTTGTGCCAAATTTAGAGAATGTCCCTGAAGGCATTCCAGAGAGATCGCTTTCACGAGAACGGAGCCGACGTGAGGTCACAGCGATCTTGACCAGCGATGACAAAGACACAAGAAAAATCGATTTGGTTTGTAGTCATTTGGGCTCGACTGATTGCAGACAACACCGGAACTAATGAAGTGCTAGATTAGACGCAGCACTGCACTGAAATTAAAATGATCAACTTAATAAAGGTGATGACATGTCAGTGTTGTGTTCACTGCCAGCAAGTGTCCAAAAAAAATAAAATAAAAAAGGGTTGAGGTTTAAAAGAAATGTCTGTTTGAAAAGCCACAGGTGTTCACTATGTACACACATGTTCCAACACACCCAGACTAGACCCACACGAGTCACTGAATAGTTAGCTCAATCAGAGATGGACATTGGACACACGTGCATTAAGTCTACACTGCAACACTGAACAGAGGTGACATCTTCCTGCACAGTCTGCCTCGATTAACAAGTCTTTTCAGTGGATCAGGAAATAAAAATCAGCTGCTGCATCTGCTTTTTGGGTGTAGAAGAAGCATTATGTCAACACCTTCCACATTGAAGCGTCACAAGCAAGGTCACCACTCTCTCGATGCATCGTACTCGCACTCGGGGACACAGAGTCCTGGAAATTAAAAAGAGTCGCTGACACAGCTTAAGATCAATACGTAACCGGAGTGGAGTAATCACTTGTTGTGGAAATGATGCAATCTGCTAGACTAATCTCCCAAAACAGTCAAATCATTGTGATGCAGTCACCAAAAAAAAAAAAAAAAAAAAACACACCACGAGGAGTAGCGAGCACATCTGTGACCTTACCTGTGGATCCCAGTGTTTTGTAGAACCGGTACTCTAAATGCAGCTGTGGTGCCCTCGACTTCACTGGTTCCTGTACAGCGGACACATTCAAACCAGCACACAGTTAATGGCAAGAACCTCACACACTGGAATAAAACAGTCAAAAGAAAATACAACAAAGATACATGACTTATCTTGCACTTAAGACATATACAAACATGCTATCCAATGAAATGTGAAAACAGAATTTGAGATGAACCACAAACACCACCAGCAGCTCTTTCTTCTACTAAAAGCTCAAACACGTGTAAGTGATGTCCTGTCACCTGAGATTAGAAACGCTATAATCAGTCGCCATTTTGAAGGTTTTTTCCCCAAGCTACAAAGTTACTCCACCCAAACTTCCCAGTTGATAGTGTAGGAAACATATGAATACAAATGTTCAATAATAATCTAGTCACAGGGACAATCCAGTCACATAAAAGCACCCAAAGTCTGAAATGTCTCCCCAGTTTATTGATGTTTAGAAACTCAACACATATTTATTGAAACATTCCTCACTTGTATAAAATCACTCCATCAGTGTCCGAACACCATACAGTACCATGAGCAGCTGAGAACCATCTGCTTTAGCAAACTTGATACTTTAGTGTTGTAATTTTATATCTGCTACTCTCCAGTGAAACCATTATAAAAGCGCGAGTCAGGAGTCATGACTTCCAGTCATCCCATCTCCTCACTGTGACACCCGAGCACATCCTGAGAGTCATATTTCTGGAAATCAACTGCAATGTAGAACATTCAATCTGTGTCTACGTGAAGCTTAAAACAGCAGCTTCCCTGTCTGAACACAGCATTGACATGATACGATATCATTTCAGGAACATTTTAGACGCATCACTTAAATAAAGTACACAGAGTGATTCATTGTGCACCTGCATAACAGTTTTTAATCCATCATTTTGCAAGAGATTGTTATATCAGCAGAGGTATGGAGTCATGCAGAGAGCGAAAGTGTTCACTTACCAGTTTAATGGCTACATACTCATTGGTGTAGAGATTTTTACCTGGAATAAGACAGAGAAGACGGATTTTTAAAATGAAGTACACCACTTCAGGCTTCACTAAAGGTTACCCGGGTAATAGGAAACACCGCAAGTCATTGTGTCTGATTGAGTGATGATCTTTTTAAATTTTAAATTTTGGAAGATCCACGTAAAAAAAAAAAAGAAATAGTCTATAACAGAAACTGATGCAACCGTGCTCCTTTTTTCCAGCTCTCCTTGAATATACTCAGTTGCCGGGTACACCTCACTAAAGATAATGCATTCTAATACAACAGCCCAAAAACGGTTTTGTCATGAAGTAATAATGTTCAGTTTTGAGAGCTTTTGGTTTAACCCTTTAAAGCAAACCTCCCACTGACGGTTTGAATGATCCTGTTTAAATCTCTCAAAAATAAGAAAGATAATATGATGAGCATTCATTCGTTTCAGGCTTCCGTTACTAGGTCATCACGGTTTACACTCTTCATGACATCATTAGGTTACGGTGTGTTATGTTATGCGTGTAATAGCACCAAAGTATCACCGCCTTCCCAGACATATAAATGGGTGTGGACAAAATATTAGAAACACCTCAGTATAATGCAATACAACAGCACCACAAACTACAGCCTTCAAAATAACCATAAAGTTACATCAATATCTCTCTCAAGCGGTTTGAATTAAAACTGAACATTTCTTTACTGTTGCATAAGGTTGCATTAGTTGGGTTAGGTGTACCTAACAAAGGTTCGGTGTGCAACTACATTTAGTCTGCAGTTTATGAAGTGACATAAAAACTTCCAAATTCCCTCAGTTGCTCCGTTGTGTATTGAACCTCTACTTACCGAGCTTCAATTCACCAAAGTTTCCACAGCCGATCTTCTTGCCCACACGAAAGTTTGGCCCCACCATGAGAACCCCGGAGGAGCTGGAGGAGCCAGATGGTCGGGACGAGTGTCCGCTGCGGCTTCCCTGGGAAACTTTAGTGGTCCTGGCGGGCCGCTCGCCATATTTATCTCTCGGTTGATCCATGGTGTGAGCAGCACAGGTCAGCGGGAGCCTGGAGTGATGCACAAAAAGGCCTCCTGGGCCGGGCCCACCACAGCCACGGTCACTGGCAGTGCCTGGATGGCACGGTCACTCTCATGAGACAAAAGCCGGCGGAGTTAAACCGGCACTCCTCCCCGTCCTCACCCGGTCGCCTCTAACAGTTGTTGGACAGGCTGATCTCTGGCCTCAACATCTGCCCCAGGAAGGAGAAGGTGGAAGACCTGCAACGAACACAGAGAGAAAAGACGTTAACTTTCCACAGAGAGCATCATATGGAACATGGAGTTGTCTCTAATGTTAATCTGATGAAACCCAGCAAATTAATTGGGTTTAAAAACACAACTACAAGCTGATCGTTTCCAGTGAGCTTCTTCTTTCACAAAAAGGTGAGACTGTACGAATATCTTGTCGGCTCTTACAAGCATAAAAACGCCAACCACAAATTGATGACACCTAAATTACAATTTCAAACAGTCAGTTTAAAAGTACGTTTAAAAGCATTGAGGGTATTTTAGATACTTTAAATTAAAAAAAAAACATGCCTTCCTGCTTTAAGAAGTAAAGAAACACAATAAACCAGAAATTTGAATTGAAAAATCTGGTTTTCATCATCATACGATAACCAGTTTAACTCACATTTGCAGGTCATGAGTCATACAAACTCACGCTCACTGTTTACAAGCAGACGGTGCTCCATGAGGACAGGACTGGCTTACTGTAAAAGCGCTGCTGAGCTAAAGAGATAGTCATCAAGTCACAGCGGTCACAGAAAGCACCAGTAAATAGTTTGAGCATCAACACAAACCGTAAGTCATAGTTTGTAATCGTGAAGAAGTCTGAAGACTCTCCACCACCCACAGCTAAAGCCTGGCAGACAACGTCAGTCGGGAATATTATGTAAACACTTACATAAAGCTACGTCTGCTAGCGAAGGCACCGGAGCTCAACTTTATGGGCCCGGGTCGGTTTTCGTCAAGTACACAGAAACATGTTTTTGGGTTCAACCTTCTATCACAGGCACGAATTATGCACATATGTGACTATAAAGCATGAAGGCAGTTTGGTGTGTGACATGACATAATGATGTTTATTAGGCCCAGGCCTCTTTAGGGATTTCCTATTCTGTTACTCATCTTCAGAAAGTTAGCGTACTGAAGCAAGCTGCAGACAAAATGTTGCCTGCAAATCAGGCAGATAAAGTTAAATTATACAACCAAAAACACATTTTAAAAAAAAGTACCATTTCCCATTAAAAAACAACTAATGTTATAATGCTGTGATTCCTGAGCATGGAAAGGCTGCTGCTGAACAGTATGTGTGTGTGTGGGCTCCCGGATGACTCATGCTCAGTATTGCCTGCACAGATCTCAGCATCAAAGACAGATAGTTTTGCTCTCAAGGGCAACTGTGCACTGTTGCTATTACATAAAAGCATGAGCAGAACAGCATGGCTATAAAATAGGTTTGCAGCTACGACAAACGGTGAGCTGCAACAGTTTCCATTGTGCGAGGTGTTTCTCCTGATTGAAGACTAGCAGTGCGCGCGCACACACGCCACGATGGACGCAGGATAATAAACACACAGTCACTGCCCAGACTGCAACACCACCTCACAGCAAACTACAGAATCATACCTGGCCTTGTATTACTGCTAAACACAGCTGTGAACTCTCAGTTTATTCCAAGTTGTTACTACAATAATAAGATTGTAAAGCTTAACTGTATTCGAGAGAGGGCATTTGTTTTAAGGGAGAGGTGCCTGACTGGTCAGCAGACACCGAGGTGTCACGTTGCCATTTGTTATCGTGTAAATCAAAGCAGAAACTTAATTGATTTCCACAATAATGACGCTAAAATCGGTGTATTAAAATGTTTTTGTATGAGAGACGTTTATTGTTAGAGATGATAATGCCAGTTTTAGTCCAGTTGGAGTAAATTATATTCAAACTTCACTATTAAAAGGTGTTTTTAAAAAAGGTAAAATTGAGAGAACCACATTATAAAAATATCACAAAACTGCGTGTAAAGTTTCTTTGGCTGTTTTATGCATTTGTAAATTGTATTACTAGTAAGATTACCACAGCCACGTTGCAATTTAAACATGTCCAGACATGCCTTACTGGAGGGGTAGGATGGGAGAATAAACATTAGAGGGACACCAGAGTAACTCATGCTGGCCTATATATGGCAGCAAAACTACACCTCGTGAAGGGCAGCAAAGCATCCGCAACCTTTAATTACAAAGGCGTATCAGACTATATGCTGCAATCGGCCCCGTGGTTTTATTTTTCTCCTTATGCATCACTTCCTCTGGATATTGATACACACATCTTATGTGCTTATTGTTATCAAAATGTAATGCAATCCACTATTACAGCCCCACAATAACTAATGCATTTTGTAAATATTTAATTTCAGATGAAACTGCAACTCTACCTTATTATAGGACGTTAAGTGGCAGTGTTGTTGTGGTGGATTGCATTATTTCAGAGGATGCCCATGTAGATTTGGGCACTTTGTGTGTGTATAGTGGACTTAAAAAAAATAAATGGAATAAGTCTGTTTATATTCACATCAGCCTAATTAATAAAGAACAAGCAGCAATCCACCGGACTGTTAAACGCTCTGTGGTCTCTACAAATGGCTTCTTCGTTGGTTTTGATGCAACGTGGGGAATCCCCGGCCGTAATCCATGTGGAGGCGCCACGTCTCCTGATAGAAGAGGATGTTTGAGGACACACACCCTTTGGCATCCTTTTAAAAGTAGTTTTATTTCTCACAAGGAGATGACATGAAAGGATTTTATCAACACAGATCCCATTACAGATTTAGCTTATTAACCCTTTTAATGCCAATTTCTTCAACATTTGTTTGACAGCATGCATTGTTAACAAATACTTGTGGTTGGTAGGCTACCAGGAATCAGACAATTCAGAAACGGTCTTAAATGAGAATTGATTCACATCCCTCCTTCTCCAGGTGAGAGAACGAGCTAAACCTTTGGGGAAAAGCTGAGGTCGTGTTCAGTTGCTGCTCTGCGTTTCGAACGTCATGGTCGAGTTTCTAAGTGGAAACTTTAGTTGGGTTCAGCCTGGACGTGAGCAGTTAAGCGGTGAATGTGGCGGCCTGTCTGATGGTAAAGATTTATGAGGGCACCGCCTGATGCTTGATATAGTGCTCATTTGCATTAAGGCATTTCATTACTCTAGCTTGGCCTTCATGGGTGCTCAAGTAATAGCAACATCATTAAGTGCATTGATTAATGAACCTATTTAAGATTAAATGCAAGACATGGTTTACATTCTGAAATTTCACTCCACTCATTTTGCTTCCTGGAAAAAATTGCACTCAGAATTTAATTGATGAGCTAACCTCACCGCGTACAAGTGGCTAAAAACAAAAGAATACCCATGCAAAAATACCACCGCATGAATAACAATAAACACTGTTCAAGTTAAGCTGCCTTTCTCTAACCAGAGAATATCGCACTGCTTTACACCTTTGAATGAAAGTCACTCTGCACAAAGAAGAAATGACTCATATTACTTACGAGGCTCTCTCAATGGAGTGGCCGTGACTACGATCAATAAGTTCTGCTGATCTCACATCTGTGTCACATCACCAATGTGAAAACATCAGCTTATTTAATGTTCTAGTCTCACCGGAAATAATGAAGCCGGGATTATACAGGGAAGGTATCATGACGGCACTGTTTTCCCAATCCTGTAACTTACAATATCCCTGTGCAATGTAGAGGACGCATCAACTGTTTACTGTCTAATCACTGGCACAACGCCAAACAGCAAGCCTGACTGACGAAAAGAGGCAAAGGGGTTTTTCCGATGTTGCCGGTAATCAAAAACTAAACATTTCAACAAAGCTGATGCAATTGGTTAATAGCTGGTTTTTCAAATCCAGCCCCAGTCACTGGTATACCTCCTTCAGTAATGCACTAATGTGGCAATGAAACATGCATTAGTCCATAAATGTGGCTGTCAAAAATATCTGGAGAAAACCGAGATGCTTCTAGCTGATTAGCATCTATTAAAAGTGACTTATCTGTTGACATCTTATCATTTTTACTGAAACATAAAGACTCTGAGTGGAGTGATTAACCTTCAGTGGAAAGATCAGCCTGAGAGGGGGGTCTGCCAACAGCACAGACTCCTACTGTGGCAGTGCCAGCTAACAGCTGCCTCTCTCTCCTTAAAGCCAGCTCTTATGAACTATAACTGGGGGGAATTTAGATTACAGTCTTCCCCCTCCATGGATTCCCAGAGAACAATACAAATCTTTACATGCACGGCTGTTGTGTGCACCCACATACGAGACGATGATCTAATGTTTCCACCTTAGAGTTTGATCTAAAAAGAAAATCTTACAAATACTGCATGATGAGCAGAAGTATGTTGTTTTGTGAAGACAACTTTTAGCTTACTTTGACTTGACTGAGGTAGTTTACATTGTGTAGTAATTAACTGCGCATATGGTAAAAAGATGAGCCATTGACCACGTCTGTCAAGTAAATAGTTACCTGCAAAATCTGCAATGGTGCCCAAATGTTTTAAATAATGATTTTTAATGTGGATTTTCCTAAGCTGAAGCCTGTGAACAGAGAGGTTGTTCAAGGCTCGCATTTAGAGACATTTGACTTCATCATTACTTTTAAATAAATGCAACACAGAAAGTGTTTTATAACCAGCCTTTCCCTCAGTCAGGCTCTTTTAAAAAGGATGCCAACAATAATATATCATGCATCCACATGGCCCTAATTTGGGTAAATGCCCAGCTAGTAATATTTCAATAATATGACTTCAGAAGTAGTTTGCACTGCTCTCTTTAAAGCACAAGTACTTAGTGGAAAATTACCCCAAACCAACTATTTTACTCGATGAATGGTAACTGAATACTCCATTGATTCAATAATAAGCCATCTATGCAGTTTAGCAAGGAAGAGGTGCATTGAGACGTCGAAATGGACCACGAGCAAAGAAAACGTGCACATTTACCTCGACGCTTAATGACTCCTAACACAAATCACAATAACTGGCACCAGTTAGCTTCAAAACAACTGTCCCGGGGCCTTAGGAAACGTATAATATTTTAATATCTGTGCCATCCTGTCTTGGCATCCGTTACCTTGCCCTGAGCAGCAGTGGTAACACTTTGTATGTGAGGAAGTGTTTTGTGGAGGCAATGGAGGCTAATATAAAGATAAAGATGATGGATCCTATCGAGGCGGCGTTAAACAAGGAACCAAAACAAGGAAGCGAGCTGGCAGTGGTACAACAACCTTTCACGGACAAAGACTTAACATTAGTGATGGTCACATCGATTAACTAACCGTTAGCCAAGTTAGCTTATCAACCTGACTAACCAGCCACAAAGCTAGCGTTAGCCAAACATTACTGAGCCACAGTGGGTGCTCTGCTTTAAAACATGTTCTCCGAATCATCCCTACACATGCATCTTGTTATCAACCACAACATATGTCTAGTTAATACACTCATTGCTGGATGTTAACGCCTTGGCTAACACCTCCTGATTGCTAGGTGACAGCTGGACGGAGCGCAACAAGGAAATTAGCTCCGTTAGCAAACGAAAATATTAGCTAACAACCAAAAAAAAGCTTCCTATCAAATGTTCATCACAAACAAACAACAGGCTCACCTTCGCCGTGACACAATCCAGACGACCAGGACACGGCTTTGGTTTGTCACGACTGCCGCGGAGCTTAACGTGCAGGTTTTACTCGGTGTTACTTGTTGTGTTGGCTGATGTGTTTCACGCTAACAGCGGAGTGTCTTTAACGGCTCTCTCTCCATTCTTCGTTGCTCGTGAAAGGTTCGAACATACCCGGATGTACAAAAAACGGCACCGCCCGCTTCACAGCGCACACGTCCGGGTCAGGACCGCCTCGGGTCTACTTCATTAGTGTACCATCACACCTATGTCGTGTAGTAGAGGGTTGTGCACAAGTTCATCTTCAAAGCAAGAGGTTCACCAGTGTTAAAGTTTTTTTTTTCTGTGATAAAGAATAGAAACTGGATCATTTATTCTTTGTCTTTACCAAAGGGTCTTTATGGTCTTTTATGTTGTGATTGGCTAGAACGTTTTACACATATATATTTATATACATTATATTTGTAATCATGGTGGAGGATAAGAAAACAATTTGTTTTTTTTTTCCAAGAAGGTGATATATCACTTGCTATATATATATATAATTATATGTTATATATATTATCTGTCTTGTTGGAAAGTCGAATAACTCAGTTTAAAGAAAAAATCAGTAGAATCAGATCGATTTATTGCCAAGGTTTTTTCATACAAGGTATTTGCTTTGGTGTAATGAGAAGTAACTATAAAGGATGTATATAAAGGATCCTGATCACATCTGTCTTTTTGCTCCTGATGTAGTTGTGGAATTGTAAATGTTCCAATTGCTATTTTTTCCCCGAGCAGGTTTTCGGTGTGCAGAAAGTCCCCTTTTTTGACCAAAGAATAGTTCTGCTTTAACAAAATATACCCTGTGCCATATATTATGATGTATAGTGTCAGAGTGTAGGTATACAATGTGGAACTATCAACGGCATGAACAAATTACTGAAGGTGTCGTAGTTTTCACCAATTACAGGAAAGAAAAAGAAAAGAATGTTTCTGAAAGAAGGTCCGTATTTTTGCAATTCAACCATGGTAATGAAGTGAAGTGGGACAACAAACAAGAAAATGTGAAACCAGTCCCCAAAGCTCAACCAATCATATTTATTTTGTACATCTACCTGTTCAGCATTTCCAGGAAAATGTGTGCCAATGAAAAGTGGTTACAAAAATAAAGCATGTTCTTACGTAAAGATGACATGACAGAAAAACTACACCTACAAGTGCTGAATATGAAAATAAGTGACCATATCACTTGAATGTCTGTGCCTTTCAGTCATCGTTTAACAAATGTATCAAAAACATGTATGTTACTAATAATATCTGACAGTAATTGTAGGAGTCGATTCAAGTACGGTAAGTGTTTACATACATCTTAAGTCATTTACGGGCAGAAAACAATCTCTGCAGCGGTTCCAGATGAGTTACTTTGGACTTTAGTACTTAAAACTGTTGTGGAAGAAATCGATTAACATAATAAACACAATTGGAACAAATACATCACCGTAGAAAATACCAACATATCAGCGATTGCATTTTCTCAACCTGCACTCACTGTAACCTTAACATCCTTTCATCACATTTGTAACAACTGTGACAAGCCTGTGACCCCGTCAAATCTTTGAGTTTTCAAATGATTTCTATGATCTAATGAGCATTATATGATCCACTAATAATGTGCCAATACTCCTTGTAAATGACCTCAGTCATCAGTAGTGGTGTTTTAGTAAAAAAAACAAAAAAAAAACAGCTTTTCCAAATGTACAATTAATTTTAGTGCATCAAAACATTATCCGACATGCATTTATCAACATAAGCTGTTAGAGACTGGAATGACTTACACACGACTATCTTCTAATGTAAACTATACACAATGTTACTCTAGGGCAGCGCCGTAGTCTTAACACGTTAATATACTGGCTTAAGCGAGAAACATAAATACATAGCCCACTGACAAGGCAGTGGGTTTTTACCAATATTACGGACAGGTAATCTCCTGCTTTATACCATCTTTCAGTCAAGAACATACAACAAGGAATTATGCCAAAGAAATGTTAAATGCGGCAGTTTATCATATCAAAGAACTGTACAAGTTAAGAGAATACACTATGATCAAAAAGAGAAAAAAGATGGATGGAAGTTTATTGTGTGTTCCAAAATTTGTCCTCTGTTTGTAGTCAAGAGGTAAAGTGTACGAAAAAGGCAGTTGGGGTCTTAAAATAAAGTCTCCCTCTTCATTAAGCTATTGCCTTCGCCTCAGGCAGGAACGCCTCCCAAAACTTCACGAGCTGGAATATAAATCAGAACCAGAGGAAAAAACAGTTAACATGTGATCACTCAATATCTTTCAAGAAAGACAAATGTATGTTAAAGGAACACTTTGGTAGCCATGAATAAAGCGTACAAAGTAAGGCGTACATGATGAATACAACACTTGATATAGTTAAATGTTTACCCGTTGTTGAGACTGCAGCATTGCATCCAAATATTTGACTATCTGGCTCCTGAAGTCCTTGGCTTTTTCTTTCTGAAAAGACAAAAGTGCTGACATGTCTCAAGCTCTTCGAGGATGGAGAAGCCAGCTGTGGGAATTTCTGGCAGAACTTCATCTACTTCCAAAGTGAACGGAGCGGGAACATAGTCTGACGGTCTATTAGTCTTTATTGTGCCATTCATCAGGGTAAAAATATAAATTTCAGTTCTCATCTCACCTTCATGAAAATTCTACCTGTGAGCCAACTCAACAGAATTAAAAGGATATGCGACGCCTCAGAAGACTATTTGAATTGTTGGATCTGGAAAGATAAACTCTTTCGGTCTTCATGCTTGTTTTATGTCAAAACGTTAGTTGCTCAGATGTAAAAGCTCATTTTATAACGATGTGCTCAGATCTCATCCGTCCAGATCTTGCCTCAGTCGGCTGTTTATTTCAGGGCACCTGTTTAAGCTTCAAGTTGTTCGATGGGTGGAGACTCCTTGTGAAATGTAACTTGCTTCTTGGTGACCCTGATGAAGCTTCTTGCTGAAATGTGTTGGTCTCACATTGAAGTTGTTCTCGATACTACAAGTGCTCATGAGAAAGCCCTACATTTCCAGAAGGTCAAATACACAGTGCCTATAAAAAGTATTCACTTTTCATTTTGAATAGTTTAATGTCTTATTACAATTTTGGATCAAAGAAGATTTAATGTGACTTTTTGTTTTTACAGTGATCCACAGACAAACTTTTCTAAAAACATAAACATACCTCAAACCTGAGAACCTCCTTGCGAACAGTCATGCCAATCCTGTCGAAATCTCTCTCGCACTGAGTCACCCTCGCCTCCCACTGACCACAAACATGAGGGGGGGAAACAAAAACAATTAAAAACACATAAATGTCTTGGTATTTTCCAGCTTGTGATATAATAACATGACACTTATTATTCTTCTAAACAAATTCACATTAGCGGCGTATTCTGTCACACAGGATGCCTTTATCTAAAAATACAGTAATCTATCTAATCTGAAAACATCTATAAAGAAATAAGAAACAGTTATATTGAAAATAAAGAACTGATGGCACAAAATACTACAACAGGTACGTAGGTGCACTGTTGTCGGAGTTGTGATGGTGCTTCTACATTGTGTAGAACTTGATTCATATCAAACAGGTTACATTTGCAGTTTTTAAAGGAGGGCTACAACTAATGAACATTTTTCACTCTCAATTTATTATGTTTTAATTAATCAAATAATCGTTAAGTCTTTAAATTGTCAGAAACTAGTGAAAGAGGAACATCACAAAGCCCATGTGGACCTCAAACAACTTCTTTGCATGGAAACAAAAGACATCTGTAATAAATATACTTAATAAAGACTTAAACGATTAATCAATTATTGAAACAGTCAGAATACTCTTCTCTACACTGTGTCTGTTACCTCGGTGATGTCGTCTTTGGCCTGCTGCAGTTTGTCCGGCTTGTTGGACCACAGCAGCTTGGCCTCGGCCTCTCTCTTCTTCTGCAGCGTGCTCTGAGCCTCCTGCCATCGCTGCCACGCCCGCACACGCTGGTCAAAACACCCCTGTGGACATCCGACACTTACCAAACAGAGAGCAGGTAGCACACACTAAACCAAAGACACCGCTGTCTTTATGCTGCTCTGACAGAATGCAATATCATCATTTTAATCCTGAATATCAGGAACAACCCAAGCTTTACTCTTCCCTGCTTCTGAAGATTCTCCATTACTGTAAAACTACCATTCTGCAGCGGTGAGCTTACGCGCATAGCACCCAGCAGGCGGATGTAGTCGGCCAGCAGCTCTGCGAAGATGAAGAAGTCACTGGCTGCCTGCTCCTGATGCAGCTGCTCCATCTTGTCCTCCACCTCTGCCAGCTGGGACAGGGCCCGCGACAGGGCCGTGTTGTCCTCAGAGTTTCCCAACATGGCCATACTTTTGGCAAATACTGCCGTGCTCCCACACAGCTCTGGGAAACAGAAAACATATTCAGTCTACTTGTTTCACCCTAAAAGGCCAGGGAGCTGGACTGCACTCTTCTGTTTACTTGGTTGAAACAATTTGATGAAAAGAAAAGAAAACTGTGCAAAGACAAGTCGAGGAAGGGAGCGGTAATAGAGGTAGCTCACCCTTCCTGTGGTTGACCAGGGAGTCCACCACCGCCTGAAGCTTCCTCAACTGCTGCTCCTCGTTCTCCACCTCCTGGAACTTGTCCTCAAACCACTGAGAAAGAGAGGGATAATAAACCCCAGAACATTCACCTATGTATGTATACCTGCAACACCTGTTGTCACTTTATCTGCACTGTTCACATGTTCGTGTGAAGATGTTTACCATCTTGTATACGGTAAGTTTACTATTTTGCACGTTTACCATCTTTTATATTTTGCATATTCTGGTAATTTAAAAAATATTTTATTATATATTTTTAACTGGTATTGTGTTTACTCAGCTATTTATCATTTCTTGTACTTGTATTGTCCACTGCTGCTGCTTAGGAGTTTGACGCAACATTTCACGAAGTGTACTCATATGTAGCTGTGACAAGTAAAATTATACCTCCTGAATCTTGAATAATTAATATAGTTTTGAATGATATAACATCCTTACTTGCCTCTACTACTAAGACTTTTGTATATTCATTGCATTGTGGTTTAAATCAAATGATCCATCAAAGTTTATCCAACAATGGACTTTTCAAATTCTATGACAAAGTCATTAAATGTATCTCTATATGCAGGCCACATGCACAACAGTCTCCTGGATTCCCCTTACAGTGTCTGACTCATTCATCTTGATGGTCATCTTGTTGACAGCATCTGATGCCTTATTGATCATTTTGAGGAAGCCAGCTCCACTCAGCGCCTGGGTGCTCACTGCTCTGGGTAGCTGAAAACACACAGAGACAGAGACAGAGACACACACACATTTCAAAAGTCATTCCCAAGAATCTTAAGTCATTATCCAGCTCATTGCTACCGGAACATCTTTTTATATCCTAAAATCCCACCTCCTCTCTCTCCAAGAAATCACGGACGTCAGGATCTTGTAGTAACGACGGGTGAGACACGACTCTCTGAAGATACCTACAAAACAACAAGGCAAGATAAAGTGAGAAGAAGAAGAGATAGTAACACATAAAATATGCACACAAAAGCATGAGAATGTGTAGAAATATAGTTTAAAAAGGCCCAAACATGTACGGATCCTTGCCTCTCCAGAGCTGCTCTTCTTCTCTCCACAAACTCTACTGAGGACGGGTCGTCCATTCCCACCTTCACTTTGGTCATTCCTGTTGGTCCACATCACAGTCACCGAAAGGAACACAAAAGAACACCCCAAAAAACAAGCAGAGCACATACTTAAGACCCACCTACGACACTTTTCTCAGGTGGTGGTGGAATAATGCAGCCGTGGAGCGACTGCTTGACCGACAGTTTCTCGTAAAGACCCAGGAAGTCACTGTAACGCCTCCTCACAGAGAAGGCTTTACTCCTGAACATGGCCAAGGAGGTCTGAAAGCAGAGACACACAACTTTAAAAACTATAAACCTGCAAACACCAGTGAAAATGTAGACATATTTGCAGATTTTGGAGCTATGTACAAAAATACACAAGATATAAGTATCAACACAAGCTTTTCTACAGACCCTGGTGGATACTTTGTAGGCCACATATGCGTTCATGCCATCTCCTAGTAGGACAGAAACATTGGAGAGAAATTGAAGATGAGATTAGAAATCAGTCTGAAATGAATGTGTCAGTGCATTTAAAGTATTGAGCTTACTAAAATGAGACAAACATAAAAGTGAAATCTATACAGTGCAATAACTCATCAACTACTTCCCAAAAAATAACATCTGAATATTCTGGAGATTACATATAGCTGTATTATAGTTTCGACAAACAGACTGTATGAAAAAAAGAGACTGACCAACTTTCTCAGGGTTGGTGACGGCAACATCCACATCAAAAGTATCCTCGTCCTCTTCCTCCTCCAACTGTAATTAAGGAGAAGAACACAACTAGTAGCCATCACAGAAAACATGCATGAAATGAATGCTTTTTAAAGGAGGCGCAGCTCAGCCGTGGCCCGTACCTGCTCCAAGGAGGTGGGCTGCATGGCGGCAGGGCTCTGAGTGAAGGAGGAAGATGGAGGCGGGCCAGAGGAGGTGGACAGCTCCTTCCTGGCGGAGCTGCCGGACTTCACGTGTGCCTCTGGGAAAGTAAAAAAGACATTTTATTATTGGATGACTCCCTTCATTCAAAAAGAAAAGAAACACAGATGACTAAAGTGCACCTGATTTATCCAGAAATGCTGATTTGGCAATTATTCCCATACTGTAGAAAAGCTGCAGCTTACATGTACATGAGTGATGCATTTTGTCAACTTTGTGGTTAATTAAGGATGCGTAGGAGACTTTTTCGTAGGAGAAAATAACTTTTATGGGACCACAGCACTGAGAATTTGAATTATGGAAATTAGCATTACATTTATGTTCAGCAGTTAAAGCTGGCTTTGGCAACATTGGAGAAACCAGCACGTAAGCTAGGTTCTGAAAAAAGCAGCCCGGTGTTGCCGACTCTTTTGAAAGTAGCGAGCAGCACGAGCTCCAAAAGTCACTAAATGTAGCAAGAAGTCACCAAGTTGGCAACACTGACAGCCCTCTCCCAAAATCATCATTATGAATGTAAACAACAAACATAGTTATTGTTAGTACTCCGAGATCTTTTCCTTATTTTGGTCAGAGTATTTGATTTATTGATTGCTGTCAGGATGTAATGAGATTTTTTTCGAAATTACATTATCTACCCTAGCTTTAACTAATTCTGACCTGAGAACAAGTTAAACATCACCATGTAATGTAGGTAATTTCACATATATACATATATATACATACACATATATATATATATATACATACATGCATACATACATACACACATATACATACATATATACATACACACATATACATACATATATACATACACACATATACATACATATATACATATACACATATATATATACATATATATATATATACATATACATATACATATATATATATATACATATACATATACATATATATATATATATACATATACATATACATATATACATATACATATATACATACATACATACACATATATATATATATATATATATACATACATACATACATACATACATACATACATACACATATATATACACATATATATGTTTAATAGTTTTAAATGCTGAGTGGTTTGTATCGCACAGACAGACCTTTAAAAAATTACAGTAAAACTGATGCAGTAGAAGCAGAGATATCCTGACTTTAAGTTCCGAGTATGGGGTCAAGCTCCAAAAACACTGGATCCTACATTTCCCATAATGCAACTCAAAAATAAATGTCATTAGACTTCACCTGTTGAGTAAACATCCACATCTTTAAAACTCCACACCTTAAGTTTGTAACATAGTCTCACTGTTACACATTTGCAGCCTCCAAGCTATTGACAAAACTATTAATTGATTAGTGAGCTTGATGTGTTAAATCAGAGGAATGACTGTTTAAAATCTGAATTAAAATAGTCGAGCACGACAAAAAGGCTTGAAATAAACCATCTCACAGGACTTTAAATTCCTTTTGAGGAGCCGAAGCTCTGCAAATTAAAAGTAAGTGGGATGAAGATGGTCAGAAAATGTCTCCTCACCAGCAAACAGGTCGTTGTCGTCATCAGAGTGAACTCCGTTGGATCTGTTAGTTGTGCTGCGGGCCTCCTCCCCCCCTCTGAACACATCTGGAGGCTCTGCATTCACATTACCCGGCTGAGAAACTCCTCGACTCACAGCCACAGGGTTCCTCTGCAGACAGGAAGCACACAGAAACACTTGGTAAATACCAGGGATGGAATGTAACTCAGTACATTTACTCAACTACTGTAACATCCATTACAAATGTGAGGTGTTTGTACTTAACGGGAGTATTCTCTTTTTGCACCACTTTATACTTCTACTCCTCTACATATTCAAAATCCACAATATTGTACTTTTTACTTCCCTACATTTATTTTTACATAAAAAAACATGACTACTAATATACCCAGTAGTAAACAATGTAACTAAAATAAAACGTTAAAAGTATCTTACATTATCTGGTTAGCGTTACTGAGAAAAAAACAATAATATAGGCTAATATTCTATAATAATATAATACTGTGGAAAGGAGCCATACTGCATTAAGAGTGACTTTTACTTTTGAGACCTTAAGTAGATTTTCGTACTTTTACGGAAGTATATGAATAGTTCTTCCCTCACTGGTAAGTACACAAACATTACTGGCATTAGAGTAGTGACAGTTAACCTTAGTTAGTGGTTGTCTCACGAGCGTTATAACGGTTTAAGGAGGGATAAGAAAATGACGCTTATTCTTACTATTTACGACTTAAAACGGGTCAATTTGTACCCACACGAACTTCGGCTAACTTTATGAATCATATTCGTTTCTTTCCACACAAACCATGACTGGCTAGTTTCTCGCTTCTCTGTCAGTTAGCTGTTATCTTGGCTGCCATGAATGCAGGTCAGATCAGATAAAGAGGCTGACTCCTAGCCTCGTTCACTTCATGCAGAGATAACCGTCACAAACACGCTGCAATGAACACGAATGCGCTGTTTAACACACGTTATTGACGAAGATGTCCTCTCCCTCGTCGCTGTCCCCGTCTGCCATGTCACCCGGCCCGGCTCCCGGCTCCTCTGTGTCAGGGAAAGGAGGAGGAATTCGATCCGAGCTGGCCGCCATATTCCGTGTTGTGAGAGGGAGTGACGTAGGCGGACGTTGAAGGAAGGAGGAAACGGCTGCAGCGACACCTGCTGGTCGGCGAGCAACACGACAGCGCATCGACGGTGCTCCTTGAGTTACAGGTTTCACAGGCGGTTTACAGAATTTGTACACTTTTAAAAATAACTTACCCGAAGTGACCGAATATCTCTGAATCGACAACAGATTTAGCTGATTGATTATAAAATAATTGAAAGAGACAAAGTCAAAATGGTGGTAAGAATGTATGAGGACAAAAACCTAATTTACTTTATCAATACTTTTCACAGTGTAGTGAGGTGAAGCCATCTCAAAGTCATTAACTTTTTAATTTCTCGACATAGAGCCTGAGATGATTTTGCACAGCAGCACACTGCTGTCATGTGTGATTTTATATAATACTACGCTTCAGAGTAGAAAGTGGCTGTTCTCAATTTTAAGATGTTTTTAAGCCTGACTGGATAACCAAAAAACAAACAAAATCCCTGTTTGTAACCTCTAAAACACTCACGTTACACCAGGATGCCACATGTAACTGAATAGTGAAAGGAAAGATGTTTTTTTGTAAGCCGACGTGAAGACACCGACTATTTTTATACAGCATTTCCAGAAATCAGTTTACTAGAAATCAGTTGTCCATGTCAACATATTTAAATGTCAATATATTCAAATGTGTTATAGTTCAATTTAATATCCCGCCACACATTTTTTTAGTTAAATCATCTTAAAATGACCAACAATCAGCCAAATGCTGAGTGATTCAGTTCATGGTGTTAGAAGACCAAAGCTAGAGATCTGATCAAACGACCGGTTGACTCACCTTCATGCTGCAGTGCAGAGACCTACAAAGAGGTTCGTTAATCCACGCGAGAGAAGTCTAAAAAAAAGGTGAGATGGGAATATTTCAGCTGTAAACTACAATTATGAAATTGGCTTTTAAATATTTCTGACTATATAAAGATCGACTCAGAAACTGAATCGTCACAATCTGAAGTACATCTGTGTAATAAAAGAGGCTTCAACATTTTGACTATGTGAGGCTGAAAAGGTTTCATTGACAAGGTTTCACATTCAAGGCAATTTAAACCAAACTAACACCCTAGACTCTAAGGCTTGATTATCTTCATTATTGAATATTCTGGTGATAATTTCTCAAATCAACAAATTGCTTGAAAGGGTTTATTTGTAAAACATCAGAAAATAGTGAAACATTAAAATATTTAAATTGCTTGTTTTGTCTGACTCACACCCAGTTTGATATCGATAACGAGCAAATATTTGGCAATTTTCCTAAAAAGTTGTTGAAAGATTAATCTATTGTTAATATTGTTTCTGAATAGTTTTCTGTTGGTTGACTATTCAATTTATCATTTCCTCTTCCCCAGTAATCATAAGCCCTCCAATACTACATGAAGTTATATACTGTTGGGTCTGTTGGTGCAGAATACACTGTAGAGTGTGTGTATTACCAATAACAACCTATTACTTTACACTTCCGCAGTGGTGGAAGTACTCAGATCTTAAAGTTAAAGTAACAACACCTCAGTGGGACAATACTCTGTTTCAAGTAAAAGTCCTGCATTTCAAAACCATAAACAGTATATTATTATCATACATGAATATACACAATGCTGCATGAATGTGTACGTATAATGTTGCAGCTAGTAAAAGGTGGAGCTAATCTAAACTATTGTTGATTCTATAAATTTATTCTTATTTTCTATAAATAATCTGAATCTGCAAAGTAACTACTGTTCACAAATGAATGTAGTGGAGTAGAAGTATAATGTAGCATGAAATGGAAATACTAAAGTACAGTACAGGTACCATAAGATTGTACTTCTTGAGTAAATGTACTTCGTTACATTCTACCTGACGAGCATCCTGATCATGTTGGATGAAAAGAAGACGAGCGGAAACATTTACTTTGTTAGTATTCATAATAGTTTGTATACACAATGTATAGGAGCACCAATAAAAAAACATTTTTTTTTCCAAACTTTTCTTTCAACATTTTTTTTTAAAAAGCCACAGATTTTTTTTTCTACAGAAAGCAGAGAAAGCTCTGTACATGAACAAGCAACAACATAATTCCTCATCATGAGCTGCAAAGTAAACAACTCCGCTGCTCATTTCATTTCTGAAGCAAAAAAATAAAATAAAAATAATGAACATAAAAAACAAGACCAGCTGCCTGCTGCTTACCTAGGACACTACGTTACACAAACAGCGTTGGATATTTAAAACACAAGATATGTAAGAAATGTACTTTTCAAAAATTGTGAAAAAGTGCAATACAGGTTCAACTGTTTACAACTCAATAGATTATTTCCCAAATGGAGTCCGGTCCTTTTTCTCCCTCTGTTTTCAATCATGTTTTCCCCAAAACGTGTTCCTCGTTTGTATCCATAGTTTAAATCTCTTACAGTTATATTGACATTCATGACGATGTACATTGATGAGAAACATGGTATTCACAAAAGTAGAGCAAATTACTATGATTGAAAATGACAAATTTCTTTGGGTAAGAGGGTAATGAAAAACTAGTTTCTTAGATGAACTTTTTTTTTTTTTTTTTCTTTTTACATCGGATTTGTGTATAGAACGAGCTTCTTCTTTTTTTTTTTTCTTCATACAAAAACTACCATGTAAAAAAAAAAAAAAAATCTGGGAGTCCCATTCAAACGGCCATCTTTTGTAAAAGAACCAGGGCATTTGATGAAGAACAGCGGGGGGGGGGGGGGGGAATAAAACCCCGCTGTGGGAAAATGCACACGTGGTTCCTGCAGTACGCACGTCTGAAACCAAATATTGGTTTTTGGAAACGACACACACATTCGATCGAACTTCTCGTATAAAAGATAACTCGTCTGTTGCAGGTGATTGATTGACTGACTGACTGGGTGTCATGTGAGTTATTTTCCGTTTAGAAGGTGGGTGGGGGGGTGGGGGTCAGCGTCCTGAGTCCTTTAGGTACCCCTGACCTGTGAGGAGATACTGTCAAGTCCCACAGGACTACAGAGAAGTATGTCTTGTATGGTTCCCGCACACAAACACGTTGGTAAGGCTCTTTAAAAACGGAGCTCCCACGACAAACAGAAGACTGAGAAAGAAGACGCTTTAATGTACAAAGGGGGCAACACGATGCCAGAGGAGAATGTACAGTAAAACACATCAGGCTTCTCTCCCCTTTTTGATATGAAAACTGAGCTTCAGGACTCGCTTGTAATCCCACTTTCATCCCAAATAATAACAATGAAACAAATGGGAAAAATCAAAAAGAATGAGGCAGTTTAAAAAAAACACACACAACATATGTACATGTTTATAAGGATATGTGTGTAAAAAAAATAATACAATAACATAGAAAATAATAAAAAGTCATGGCACAATATAAGACAAGGGGGTAAAAACAACGTTTATGAATAATGTGGGCTTGTAAAGGAGGAAGGGGGGGGGGGGGGGCTGATATCCAATGTTGACTTCACTGAAACGGCCCAATAGATATACAAAATGCACAAAGAAAACACGAATCAAACAAACACTGTGTGTAGACTGCGCCGCATGAGCACCAACATCAAAACCAGCATCTTTTTGGACTTCCTCCTTTTGACTCGACATTGAATCAACCGGCGTCTCATCGCGAGCGAACCTTCGCCACGAAACAAAAACACCGCACCGTACGTATTTTTGCTGAGGAAAGAATTCACAATCTTCCGGTTGAAAGCGACCAATGTTTTTAAATGTTCATCGTCTCTGAGAATGGTTCTTCATAAAAAGATGAAGCGCGTCACTTCCCCCCCCCCCCTCTCATGGCAATCTCCTCCCTGAGACTGAGCAAGGTAAGCCGAAAAAAGTTCGTAAGTTTCAGTCTGGAGTTTGTTTGCTTTTTTTTTTTTTTCTCTCTGCAGGGGGACGTGAGAGTTTTTCTTGGGTACAGGAAGCCATTTTGTGTCCACCAGCCTCTGGCTTCCAAGGTTCATGTTTGGGCGTTTGTTTGACTTTAGAGTGTGCGTCTTTCTGTGTGTACGTGTGGATGACAGAGAAAGAGTGTGTGTGTGTTTGTGTGGGTAGGTGTGTGTGTGTGTGTGTGTGTGTGTGTGTGTGTGCATGCTCATGGCGCTGTGGTGATGGCGTTCAGGTCCTTCATGAGGCCCTCGAGGTGGGCCATCTCCTCTGTCAGCTCGTCAGGCTCGTAGCTCTGAGGGAGAGGAACAGGGTTACTGCGAGGGGCGGGGGAGGGGCAGGGGGGGAGGGAGGCAAGCACCTGGAAGGAGGGAGGGAGGAGAAGAGAGGAAAGGAGAGGAGGGTCAGTCAGGGATCTTTAACAGAGGATGGGGGAGTCGTATGGGTGGGGTGAGGGGGGGTGGGGGGGATGGGTCAATGGGACTGAAGCGTAGCAAACAACAAAAACAAACAAACAAAAAAAAGGCAGCAGACAAAAGCAAAACATCCAAAAGAGAAGCCGATGTCAACAGATGGTCAACAGCCAATCAGGGATTAGGAGAAAAGTTTAAACGGTAAAAAACAAAAAAAACATTCCAGTTATGGGTTTTGTTAAGATCAGGTGTTAGAAGTTAAACGAGTTGATCAAAAGCCAGCCGACAACGCCACAAAGAAATGGTGAGATTGAAGTTGGAAAGAATTAAAAAAAAGAGAGAAAGAACATACATAAAATGTGGTTAAAACCAATGTCCAGTGGAAAGTAACTGTATAATCCAGTGCCCAAAGAAAACATGGATTTGGAAGGAGCGTGATTGTGTGATTGGTATAATTTTAAAAGACAAGAATAGAACTTCAGATATTCACTGCATGGCTGCAAGCAGCCAGTGGGGGGCGCTGTACTCACGCTGTCGACATCTTCCAGCATCTTGCTGGTCTCTGGCACATCAACGGTGGGCACGGTGACGACCATCGGTGTCCGTGTCCTTCCTAGTGTTCCGATAGAGGCTGTTTTAACAACATGGGGGTGAGTAGGAAGCCCTGAACGTGACAAACGCACAACAGTCAGTGAAGGCAACAAATGACGGTGAAATGGAGAGCGAACACATGAACCTCGAGTCCCCGTCTGATGTTTTTCCTCAACTGGACCGCATTCATCCGTCACATTGTCCCAGAATGTGAGTATGTTTTTTCAAACTAGGTTTGATTTGTTCCCACATGTTTCATCAACAAAATCCCATGAAAACACCAAAACCAACAATGAAATGATCAACAAGTATTGTATGTGCATTCAATGTGCGTCTGTGTTTCTGCTTACCGGTCTGAGCGAGCAGCGGGGTGCTGGGCAGGGCCGGCGACTCGTACGTCGGATGGCCGGTGGTTGGGATGGCAGGCACGCCGAAGCTCTTGAGTGGGTGGGCGTGGGCGTGCGGGTGGGCCGAGCGGTGGGGGGGCAGGTTGCTGGAGTAGCTGGGCTCCTCCTCGGTGGTGGTGGAGCCGTGGTAGCTGCCCTCAGGGTCGGCCATGATCTCCGAGGGGCAGGAGGCCTGGGAGGAGGCGGTGGCTGGAGGGAGCGGCTCCGAACTCGGGGTATTCCTCACCGACTCTGGAGGAGGAGGAGGAGGAGGAGGAGGAGGAGGAGGAGGAGGAGGAGGAGGAGGAAGATGGGTTTACAACTTTGACTCTCACAGGGAGCAGTAACCGTCTTCATACAGAGACATTTAGTGAAAGAACTAGCGCGCTGCATTACAGGTGATAAAGTTAATATTTCTGATGATGGAAACTTGCTATATTTACTTTGTAATATGTGAAGTGTTTCCTCTATTTCTTTCAGGTTTCTTATACTTTTTGCAACAAGAGTACAATGCACTAGAGCAGAAGCAATAAGTCGATTAATCCACGAACAAATTTGATAATCAATCAAAAAAATCTAACAAACATGTTTGAGCAACAATTAAAATAATTCATATATTTTGTCAACTGAACGTTTAAAAGTTGAGCCTTCAGCTGTAACTCAGACAGTTGAAATCATTAGCATGTCTCATTAGCAAGTTTTGTTTACTTTGGTAAAAGTTGAAGTGAGAGAAAGAGAGCAAATCGTAAGGCAGGGAGGTCAGAGAAGAGTGGTTAGCAACACTTTGGAAACATTAAATATGAACCCACAAGATGGCAGCTGCATGTGAACGAATGAGCAAAATAAATCAATGAATGAACGTGAGCTGGTGCGAGTGTCCTCCTCTGTGCGTCTCCTGCTGTCCAGCAGGTGGCAGACGTGTCTCACCTGTGGAGTCCACCCTGTCTAGATGGGAGACGGGGGAGGAGCAGGCGTGCGGGCGCGGGTGCCCGCTGCCCTGGTGGTAGAGGTAGCTGCGTGTCGGCGACGCCAGGCTGCCCATGTGATAATGGTGGTGATGGTTATCAAGGGAATGGATGGGGTGAGCACTAATCACAGCTGTGAATGGAAATGGACATGAATACACACACACACAGGACGAGATGGTTAACCAGCTGTAATAATGATGAGGGACGTGGAAGTATTGCTGACGAGACACGCATGCAGTTTCCTGTAATAAACACACTTGAATATTCTCTGTCTGTCACTCTGTCACATAAAAATGAATATTTTGTAGAAGCATGACATGGATTTGTTCCCTTGATTAGACATGAATTTGAAAATTGGTAATTTGTTAAAAAAATCTTTGCGCTCGAACACATTTTACGCAAAAACTTTACAAACTGACTGCTCACTATCTTTTATCTGATCATTATCAGTCACTCACTCACACACACACTTACGCTGAGGCGGCTGCGAGTCAAAAGGCATCATCATTTTAGGCCTCATCCCTCGTCGGGCTGCTAGTGTCGACACGCTGTCCTCTGACTCGTGGCCTAAAAGGTGCGGTGGAAACCAGCCAATCAGAAAGAGCCGCTACTCTGTGTTTTTATGTGTGAATAATCCGTCTGCAGACCTCCGGATCCTTCATTCGTTTTATATCATTGCGTTTTTAAAATTGCATTTCTAAATATCATCATCACACTCGGCATTCTCTAGCTATGAACTAATTCAATTGAGTGGATTTACTGCACGCGCTGAAAGTTGTAGCATTGGCAGCGGGGGTGCTCGCAGCACTGCCGTGATAACATAAGTGATCGACATTATGTATGAAAAGCATGAAATGTTTTTTGCATGACAATCACAGATAAAACAACAGTAAACACAAGTGAAACAAATAAAAAAACCAGCCCAATATCTCCGACACTCCTGCAGTCATCCCCCTAGAAGCAAACCTGACGGTAATAACACATTTCCTACCTGAAAAAAACAGTTTTCTTAGTCAAGCTCCCAAAATGTACTTTCCCTGTCTGCCAACCGAACTCGAGAAGTTTGCTCTGTGTTATTATGCATGTGAGCTCAAGCAGCGAGGATGACATTTCACTTTGATCTCTTTCCCATAACATTCAATTTGAAGTCTTCCGCCCTCGGGGCAAGACTGACCACGGTAGGAGTTGCGCCGCTGCTGCAGGTGGGGGTTGCTATCCAGGCCGCTATCAGCCGGCGTGATGTCCTGCGAGCTGCGGGGGATGGGCGTTTCCGTCATGACCGGGTTGGGATCTGGCGACTTGTCCATGGGTTTCAGTTCCAGCCTCTCGTGGTGGATCCAAAGATCCGGCGGCTTCAGGTCTTTGGAGTTCCCCTTGTATTTGTGGGAGCCGTTTGAGGACTTTGAGGCCGCTCGCTTTCTGCGGGAGAGAACAAAGAGGTCAAGGGGAAAGACTGACCTCATTCAGAGAGAGAAGTACAAGCACGAGGGGACACGGGAGAGAGCTGAGATGTAGATCAGTAAAAACAGAGTTAGAAGATGGAGGACTGTGAAACAAAAAGGAGGACCAGGAAGTGCGACTGAGCCTCTTACTTTTTCTGGTGGGACGTGGTGCGCCGCGTGCACAGGAAGGCCCCAACCACCACCACGATGATGGTGAAGGCTCCCACTGAGATGATGATGACAATGACCAGGATGTGACCTTCGCTGTTGCCTCCCACCCCTGATTTACCTCGAGAGGAGAAAGACTTGATTAGACTAGATACATTATTAAATACCTCTTTAAAAAGACACCGAACTGTCGCAAAATTGCTGATTTCAAAAAGCACCATCAAGAGAAGAGAGACACAATCACATCATGATGATCTTGTCGTCACTGATAGCGGAGGATCTGTTAAAGGCGGCGGGTGAGAGCAAAATCTTACCAACTGCAGTTCCCGGGCCCTGTGGATGTTGGTTCCCTGAAGGCCCCGCTTTCGGTGGAAGATTTGAGGCTGATTCAAAAACGGAAAAAAAATGTTTTACTGAAACTTTCCGCGAGTGTTTTCGCGGCCTTTTCTACCGTCACATTTAAGCCGCTGTCTAACATTCACGGGATACACAACAATCCGAACATTTCTACAAGCACCAATAGATTCTGCCGGTCATGCAGCCCAAGATTTCATCAGCCCAGAAGATGGTAATCTGCAGAGTCAGCAAGTGAAAGAGCAAGTGTAGAGGGGGAGTTTACCTTGGTCATTAGCCATTTTGTCAGAGGACTCAGCTTAACAGGCCAAAGGAGAGCGGGGAGGGAGAGACAATAAAAAAAGCAAAAAACAGGTTAGCTGAAAAGAGCCGCGTGGGAGACAGAAATGAAGCGAGAGAGGGGGATTGTGAGGAGGAGGAAAGAGGCAAAACGAGAAGAATGAGAACCAGCGAGAGTGAACTACAGACACAGGTAAGAGCAAAGCATCTATGTAAAGATACAAAAATTATCCTAAACACATATCTTAAACACATACTGGTTTTCAAGAGAATAATTTGCGTCCCACGAGTAAAAATGGCCCAAAAAAGAACGCCGTTCTGTCAAAAACATTCATATGAAAAACAAAACAAGGTGTTTGCAGCGGCTTCTGGGAAACGTCTCCGTCTCAGCACTAAAGAGACTCTCACAACAACTCCGTCAGGAGAACTTGTCTCGGAACTGTAGCAAAGCGAAGCACACACTCCTGGTGGAGAACTTTGTAATGTGAAGCGTGTAGTTCAACTGTTTAACACCGCTGTGATAACTCTCTAGGGCTGTGAAACCCTGCCCGTTGTGCAGTGTTTTGGGATCTGTTACTTCAGCTGGACTTTTCCTGGATTGCATTTCACGGTCTCACCAGTGCCTCAAACCAGTCATAGCCACAGACTGGGTCGGGACCCACTGGTGGATCGCAGGAGATGTCATTATTGCTCATAATATCGTACATATTGTAAAGCCCTCTGAGGCAAATTCGTAATTTGTGATTTTGGGCTATACAAAAATAAATTGAATTGAATTGAATTAGGGTTGCCAAATAAATGAGCTGAATTTCTTCCAGTCTTTTATTTTGCCCTTTATATCTGCAATTCACCTCTGAGACACAAGAGGGAGCCTGAATGCTCATTTTGTTCCAACAATTGTAGCCTACTGTAGTAACATTGTATCCAACATGAAAGGCTAGTATACATCTGATTATCTGATGAGGACATGAAAAGAATGAGACAGCCTTTTAACTCTGTAAAGCTGTGATTTATAAAATGTACATGTAGTTAAAATGACCGGTTTACATATTTAATATAAGTTGATGTGGAAATGGTGGTTAAAATGGTCATTAATGTTCATTTACGCACACATTCGCTCTTCTCATGATTTAGAGATAAGGCCGGTTGTGAATTGGTTTGCGACGGTTTGTCATTTTTAAAAACTGGGCCCCCAGATAAAAAGGTTTAGGAAACACGCCCTCACCAACCTTCTTTTAATGCGTTTGGTCTGAATCTCTGCTGATGGAACTCTTATGCATGACGTTTCAGCGCAAACAGAGCAAAATCAAGATTTATTTGGAGTTGTGCTGTTGGCGACCTGACTGATATAAATCCAATACTCGTTCTCTCTCCTTTCAGCTCTTTTATGCTTCCACCAACACCAGAGAAAGAAGACAGCTCTTTAAGTTACAGGTGGGATTCTAAACTTTAACTATAAAAACATTTTTAATGCGGCAAAACGGTGAATGTAGTTTCATTGCACCATTTGTCCCGAGCGTGTTTCATCCCACCAACTTACTCTTTGGAGTGCGGAAGTGAACGGCCTCGGACATGGGGCCCATGCCCTTTGAGTTCCGGGCCTGGATCTTGAAGTAGTAGGTCGTGTCCAGCGTCAGCTCCTGGATCTGGTGGGTCAGGCGGTTGCCCACCACTGGTTCAATAACCCAGTCGTGGACCTCGGCGTTTACATCCGTACTGTAGTAGATGATGTAGCCTAGAACAGGGAGGGTTTGAAAGAGAGAGGCAAATATGTTAAAGGGACAGTTCACCCCAAACTATTGACTTTCACCCACAGTTCCTACATGAAACGTGGATTATCTAGAGATGATATTTTTGGGCTCTTTGAGCATCACAAGCAGAGTATTATATAGTCCCAACATATTGAAGAGAAGGCAGAAATCTCTAGGTAAGAGGAAAAATATAGATTTTTGTGATACAAATTTTCTTTGTACATTTTAAATATAGAATATTTTCGCTAAGATCACTTCTCCACCTAAATGTGATTTCCTTAGCTAACATTTTCTGGAGAGTTGTTGAAAAAAAAGAGGTAAACAGGTCAGAAATCTGACTTTCTTCACTCCATAAACACCAGATAGATTCTTCCATTGTTAGAGAGGAAAATATAGGTTGAACCTGAATCTAGATTTATCTGCGAGACCTCAATCTATGTAACACACAAGAGAGACTTTCAGACTCACCAGTGATCTTTCCATTGGCCTCAGAGGGAGGCTGCCAGTTGACTATGATGGTGCGAGGTTTGTTCTCTTTGCTGACCACGGTCACGTCTTTCGGGGAGGAGCTGGGAACTGTGGGGGGTAAGAGGTGGTTGAGACAGGACATTTGTTGCGTCGTTGATACGTTCAGATAAAAAGGTAAAGGTGGAACACCTTTTAGTATAGTTTCAAATCCATCATCATAAGTAACTTTCACTACACGATATGAGTAAACTGTGTGTGTGTGTTTTTGCATGTGTAGCTTAGCACATATTTGTGATACCGTGTGTGCATTTAATGCATCTACGCGTTGTGTATATATCGTTAGTGCTTCTACTGCCCTCAAAGCTGATGACCTGAAGTTTATGACTTTTAAATGTTTAAATGTGTGTGTTTATGACTTTGTAGATAAAATCCACTTGTGAAACAAACCCCTGGCTGGACAGAAATAATACTACAAAAAACAAATGGCTGTTCTCCTCACCTCTTATAAAAAAACAACTAAAAGCTCCACTTGATTTTTTAAAAAGTCCAATAAATCCCAAATATAAAGAGGCCGTTTCAAAGAAAATAAGCTTTCGTTTTTTAATGTACGGTTTATTGTCAGGCGACTTTTAGCTCAGCAGTTACAACTGAAAATGAGGTTTGGGCTCTGACACTTTAGTATCTGCAGTATTAGTTGGCAGCACTGCCCGAATCTAAACAAACACTCGAGGGATTGAACAGTATTTTCAGCACAGAATGGCCGATGGATATAAAAGCCCTCAAGAGTCATTTTAACAGCAATACACTCAATTTATGCAATTTAGCAGCAGCGGACTCCGGGGGAGACAGTAATCAGTCACTGCCATCCCTCAGATATTGTGTCACGCAAAAAGGTAACATGCAGTTTAACAGTTATGGAATAATAAATCACGGGAAGAATGAGGAACCAAAACAAAACGTATTTTGTTTCATGAGCTTGGACCCATAAAAGATTGGTCTTGGTTTGCTCCTCAGGCCGAGACACCTGGCCAACGGCCTGCAAATCAAGAGAAACACTTAAACAAATCATGTGCTTCAACTCAAAACTCGATTTGCATTCTTATGATTATTATTGATTCATCATTTGTCCATTTGCGTATTTCGCATTGAAGCAGGGTTAGTCAGAGTTGCTCTCAGTGAACAGCAGAGCAGCGTTCAAATTAAATTCGCCAATCACTAAATTTGCTGCACGTTTTCCTCAATTTCACTTGCAGTTAGTTTGAGATCTATTGATAAATACCTTCGTTATTATATAGATTATATTATAAAGTGCAGTGACAGCTTGATTTTCCACAGCTGTGTCCTCTCCTTCCATTTGGGCTGCAAAAAGTAAAACGTTACTCCTAGCCAGACAGGGGCTCGTTACACTGGACATGTTGGTTTATGTCTTTCTGCGTGAGTATTTGTATTTGTGTGTGTGTGTGTGTGTGTGTGTTTGCTCCTACCGGTCTCAAAGGTGGTGCCCTGTGCAGTCATGCTCCACGTGCTGGTGCGGCGCCCTTTGGTCACCATGACGGAGAACTCGTAGAGTGTGTTGGGCTTCAGACCGGTCACCATGTGGTTCAGGCTGGTGGTGTTGGCCATCTGGGGAGGAACAGGCAAACGCACAAGAACACACTCAATAAACAAGAATTCAGTTTATTTCAGGGCAGATTGAATCCACTGAACGGCGACGAAGTCTCCAGGGAGTCAAAAGTAATTTTGCCAGGTACAAGAATACACTAATTGTAAACTAATGAGAATTTTTACAATCAATAAATCTGCTGATTTCACTCCAACTCCAGTCTCGCATCTCAAGTTGCAAATCGGACGATAAACAACGCGCGGCGTACGGAAAAGGAAGTCTTGGAAATACATCCCCTTGACCCCAGTGGCCTGTCTGCCATCACACACACACACACACACACACACACACACACACACACACACACAGGATCCAGAACCTTTTACATTTTGCGATGCTCAGTCAAGTGTGGTCATTATAAATGAGCTGCGAAACCAAAATACAGCCGATTACCATCATCAACAGTGACACAAAAATGCTGAGTTGCATCACCATTCATCTAGGTACTAGCGGGCCTGAGCGGGCAGGCTTTGCTCCGGGTCGCAGCAGCAGTGAGTCAGGTTGGCCCTGGTCTCTAACAGCCCTATCTATAACGGTGCGCGCTTCGACAAAAGTGCAGTTCTCCGGTGGGGGCTGTCAAACAGAGGGCAGTGGGATAGGAAAAGAAAACACTCTGTTCTTGAGAAACACGCTGCCAGCTTGAGAGCAGTCGTCTCTTCAATAATGTACAAGCTCGTCTGGCTAGACTCGCTCCGAGCGTAGACAGAGAGGGAGAGAGAGGACGTGATGAACAGCGGCATTACGGTGACGGCATCGCTGCTGGTGAGACTGGCATCGAGATAGGCTTGCAACATATACAGGATGCAGATCAGACTCAGAGCAGAGGGAAGAATCCACTGATGAAAAAAGAGCCGGTAGACTTGTTAACGTATTGAATTTGGTTAATGGGACAGAAACATAATGAGCCCGTGGAACTCTTTAATTATTGTCACAGTGAGAGAATCAAACTAATTGAAGCATCAAGCAGCAATACTTGACTGCTGAATCTGTGTGTGTGTGTGTGTGTGTGTGTGTGTGTGCGTGTGTGTGTGTGTGTCTTGGAGAATGCACTGTCAGATCTACAGACTCTTTTTCTGGTTCTCAGTTTATCTTGTCCTTGCTGAATAATTTATCAGCAAACGTTACGTAGGCCTTTATCGGAGCTCTCCTCGGTCACAGGTTTGCATTCATGCGTGTAGCCATGAACACACACACACACACACACACACACACACTGACATAATGCACTCCCTTAACTCAACTAGAACCTAAACCTTAAAACCAAGCCTGAACCCTCAAACCCCGAAGGTCTAAAACTCAAAATGGTCCTCACAAAGATAGATGTACCAGCACACACACACACACACAATTGGGAAGTATGTAATCATCGTAATTGAGCTGCAAGTGAAGAATAAGAAGCTGAATCTCAAACACCTTGTGGATGTTAGCCAAATCAACCAGGACAGAAATCTTAAGGAACATGACTTTAATAGATAATAAAAAATAATCCTTAGTTGCAGTCCTTCTACTGGAACATAATAGACCGTAGCGAGTTTAATTAAACCAGTATATCGACAGATATATTGTACGGTCAGACAACCTTTAACAGCTCAGAGCAAAGTTAATCGTATTCAGCCGATACCATCATGATTGGCTGCAATACAACTCTTCTTAATATCTTGTGAATATAAGAATCTGATTTGATTAAGTTCTGTTGACCCTGTGAGCCATCTCGCACTCGACCTAAAGCCATGTTGAGAGGAAGACTCCAGCTCAGAACAGAGCGACTGCTTCTCTTTATAGTGCTTTGAAAGTTGGATGAAAATAGATCATCACTCGATTAGAAACACCAGCATCATGCTGCCCGTGTACCTGGGAGCTGCTGTGGGAATTCTTTATTATATATCAGCTTATGACAATACTTTTTCATTCTCAGCACATTTAAACATCTCTCTGGTAAGTGTGGGCGGCGTGAAGGGAAGCGCAACGTCCCACAGCACCGAAATGCACAGAAACGTACTGTATTAAATGAAGGAGCATCGCCACAGTTTAATCAGAATGAAATGATACTAAAGTGAATTACATCAAGTTGTAAGCAACTTTTTTTCTTAACTTAATAAAAGTACTGAGCTAAACCAGAAAAAGGAAAATTAAACTGGAGCCCTTTTTTTTGTATAAATCCTCCTCAATTAAATTAACAGCCATAATTTCAGAACAAGACCGTTTGAATCCAATAACTTTGAAGAAATCTTCTTGCTGAATTGAACAAATGCATACAAAACCAAAGGGGCTGAAAACAGATGATGTCACGGCATTATTCAGTCATATCTTTGGGCTACAACACAGGTTAAATCTGCTCCGCACTTGCCGAAAGGCTGAAAACCTTCCGTACGCTCATAAAACATGAGGACGATTGATTCGTTTCACCGAGGCGTCCGCGGGCGGGTTGTCATAGTCGCCTGCTTTATGAGTGAGAATCACAATCCTGCAATTGAGAAGATCATTAACAAAAGACCATACACAAATGCCGCTATTTTCCATTGTATATCTGCCGCCATCCATTCAAGCAAGCGGCCATCGCGCTCAGTCAGGTCGAGCGCATCCAAAGAGCACCCGAGCGGACGTCATCCCATTATTTCTAACACCGCCGGCTGTGACCCTACATCAGCGCATGTGTCGGACCCCGTAGCTCCAGACCGCGTCCCGGCCTTTATTAAATAGCCTTGCACAAAAATCCAGGAACAAGAATCTCTCACCTTCACTTTGGTGTTGGCAGGGATGTTGGTCTTCCAGCGAACCGTGTAGAATCGGTTGTCTGTGATCTTTTGGTTCTTGGGCAGCGAGTTGTCGGCCCAGGTCACCTTGATGGTGTCGTGGCTCAGCACGGAGGACTGAACGCCCACGGGCGGCATCATGGGGGAGGGGTCTGGTACTGGGGTGTATGGAGCATGGAAGAGGTCGTACAGGTCAACATCGGGGTCTATGGGGTCTGCACGTCAGGCAGGACACCCGCATGCATGCACACACAAATTAAAATGACCAAAATTAAAACGGAAGGTGAAGCGTGGCGGATCAGACAGCGGAGTCGAAAAACAGGATGCAGGGACGGACGAACGAACGAACGAACAGGGAAACAACAAGGTCAATGAGTTAAGATGGGAGGGAGGGAAAAAAGATGAAGGCAACAAGGATGGGATTGGGAAAGGTGAAGAGAAAGAGAGAGAAGAATCTATTAGAAAAAACAGACAAGAGACCTCTACAACAAGACACAGCTACAGACCTGGTTGCTATATAGAAGTGTACAGTATGTGGTGTTCTATCAGTAGCTAGTGCAGCACTACAGAGAGAGAGAGAGAGAAAGATACTCTATTCATAAGAAAAGATTACAGTAAATGGAACGCTAGGCTGAAAGCAGATACCCACAATCCTACAGCCAAGTCTTTTCAGAGACATGCAATACTGAAATGGGTTTCGTTTACATCACGGAGCTTTTCACAACACTTCAATGCAACGTGGATAAACAGAAGGACACAGAACGCACGGGAACATTTCCCTCTATGCAGAGCAATGGCAAAAAGCTGCGTTGTGTCCTTGACACAACGCAGAGGAAATGCAGGCTTTAAGTCAGCCTGCAGGCGGAGGAGAGGGCCACGGACAAGTGGTGGCTGTGGTGGGGTGTGTGTGTGTGTGTGTGGGTGTGTGTGGGTGTGCTGCTTCTGTTCATGGGCTCAAACTTTATTTTCATACTCTTGTTCAGGGCAAGTAAAATTTTTAAGATTTTCGTAAATCCATTGCTCAACAATCGTTGACAACTTCCTTATCTTCTCACTATGCATCGTCATATCCATTGATTCAGCATTTAAGTACAGAATTAATTTTGAAATCGAGTGGCATTCACCTTTAAGGGCCCCAAACAAAGTGCAGTCCAGTACTTGAACTTGACAAAAGGTATTTAGTATGTCGCGTAACGACAACCTGATGCTTATGTAAGACTGACGGTGTGTATGTGCACTCGCACAACGAACAGTGTGTGTGTGTGTGTAAGGTTACACCCCATAAAACCCAGTGAGCATGTGTGTGTGTGTGTGTGTGTGTGTGTGTGTGTGTGTGTGTGTGTGAGAGGGAGAGAGGGGCTCAAACAAGCAGCTTCTGGTCGACACACTGAAGGATAAAACGTTTCAAGATGGCCTCCCGGCCGCCGGTTCCACTGCTCTGTCTTTGGTTTCGGTGTGATGGAAGGCGAAGCTTTGGTCAGTCACCCACGATGACTCTCCTCCGAGACCACTTGTTGGTCCTCTCCTCTCCGCCTCGCTCCATTTGACACCTCTTTGTACGGAGCTGCCCTCATTATATTCCCAAGACTGAGTCAGAGTGTCAGAGAGAGAGTGTGTGTGTGTGTGTGTGTGTGTGTGTGTGTGTGTGTGTGTGTGTGTACAATGAAGATCTAAGCATTCATGTGGTTGTGGTGAGGCACTGAGGGTTTTGGAGTGGGATGCAAGCTGCATTTCTTTACAGCAGTCTCCGGCGGTAAACAGTAGAATCCACTGCAGGAAAGAGGCCGACTGGCCCGCAGAACATTTTGTTCCCGATGCGGGTGCAATCCCTCATTTCTCGCTCTTCAGTTAAGACGTCATACTATTATAACACATTCAACCTAGCGCTCTCTCAACCTAAGTTCCCCAAGTTTCTCCCCCAGTTTTTTTTCTTCTCCAAAAGTAAAAGTGCTATGTAGGTCAGCTCGTCTTTTTAATTCCGACTTGAACAAACTGGCAGGAAGGGAACGCGCCCCAGAGGATTCAGCAGCAGACGATGGTGGTGGGCTTTGGTTCTGCTTTGAGAGGAAGCGTTTGGATCTGACGAAGGGTTGCCAAGAACACCACAGGGGGTCTGCGTGTGTACAGCGCTGTGTGTGTGTGTGTGTGTGTGTGTGTGTGTGTGTGTGTGTGTGTGTGTGTGTGTGTGTGTGTGTGTGTGTGTGTGTGTGTGTGTGAGAGAGGATGAGAGAGCTTCATAGAGAGAAGTGTATAGTATGACAGTGTTCCGGGTGTGTGTGCACAGTAAGACTGCCACCACCCCCCACTTCGAAGCACGTTGACGCGATTCATGTCATCCAGCATCCCAGCCCTCTCGAGCTTGGCGGTGCAATGGTGCTGCGGTGGAGACAAAGTGGAGGGATCAAGGCTGAGCGCGGAGATGGGAGGCTGGATGGGAGAGGAGGCGGGTACAGACCACATTCTGGGACACCCCATGGTGCATGGGCTGGTTGTCTTCTGACACCATCACATGAACTGTGTGAACTCAGCTGGCATGCCGTCTAACTGACTGCGTTTCCCCACTTTTAAGATCATACGTCAAACACGTTGGCTAGAGACTTAAGTTCTACTTCTAATTGTCTCAGATCACGTACGACTTGTGATCTGAGAGGCTTCATGAATTATAGGTTGGCGGGCTGCAGCCAAACTGGATCGTCTGCATCATTATAACGAAGCTGCTTCATTTTAATACACGCAGATATATGCAAAGATAAAATCAAAGGCGACGGAGTACGGTCCAATTGCAGTTTTACAGACAATATTAATTTAAAAAAAAGAGAAATATTCTCTTGAATTGGGAAAGAGATTGAGCCGGACATTTTATAATTTAAAAATAAAAATGGCCATGCTCTCATGAAGCACGTAAGCTATTGGTGAGACCCAGTCGGGTTAAACTGTCGCCAGAATGATCAACGGTATAATCTGTAACTTTTCCGCATTAAAACGTCTAAAACTGACGAGACCGAGGTTATATGTTTTGTTGCGTTGTGTACTTACACTATCCCAAATGTCTCCAACAATTTTCAAACCCAGAGAAATCTGGAATTTAATCAAGCCAACGGCTCATTTGGTCGCCTGTCACTGGCGTCATCTCCTCTTTGCCCAAGCATCAGTCTGACAAAAGGGGGTTAGAAACTTGACTTTGTATCCAGTATCAGACCACATGTTTTATGATACACTGTTTAGATCTTGATCATTTTAACCGCATGACAGATTTTTAATCATGTGACGTCTGGATCTTAAGTTATGAGAGAAACAAGCTGGGCGAACGTTAACGTAACACTGCTTTTAATCACCAGCTCCGTATGTTTTGAGAAAAGAGGAGACCTCTGTGGAGACTACAAACCTCCTTGTTTCGATTGCGAGACCCCTAGCTGCAGAAAATGACATATTGTTCTTTAATATAGTTTTTTTCCTTTACCTGCCGTAAATGTGGGACTGGATGCGCACAAACTGACTCTTCTGTATGCGGAACGTTCTCCAGTAATATTTCTGTCCGCTCTTTGTGATTGGATATCTGTTCCATCGACATATGTGAATCTCCCCCGACAACCGGGGACGACTGGTAATCTACGGGCAAAATACGAGGGTTTTGAACATTTGATTAAAAAGAGACTCAAGCAAGCTTGGAGCCATTGAGGAGAGTTAATGAGAGCAGCGAGACCAGTTATCTCTCTGGTAATTTGGAGCAGACAGTCGAAGCACATTCTGCCTGATATTGATCTCAGGTTACAGAGAGAGCAAAGATAAATGTCAGCCATACAGTGCGAGTACATCCCATAATACTGTATGTGGCTTCTGTACAATTAGTGTGAGTCGAGTTGATGCCATTGGCAGTGTATCAAAATGTAAGCGATCGGGTTTTCAGGTACCCAGGAAGCTGATTTCAGTGTAGATGTGTGTAGTTCGTACCGGACTGTGGTCTGGTGATGGCGCTCTCGTACACGGGAATCCCCTCACCCACGTTATTGAAGGCCTTCAGGGTGATCACATAGTGGGAGCTGGGGTCTGAGAGAGAGGGAGAGAGGGAGAGAGAGGTAAAGACAGAGCATGGTGAGGGAGACAGGAAGAGCGAGATAAATTAGCTATCCAACCATCTAATCAAGCCAAAACTCTCGAGACTCTTGACTCATAATTGCGATATTGGCCGGAATGAACATTCGACTACAATGATTCCTCTTAGTGTAATTGTACTAAAGGCTTCAATTATGCATGCAAAGATATTTTGCCACAGTTCTACCCGCAAATCGCTCCATTTCCTAAGATTATCGGTGAACTCATTCTCCACTTCTAGCCCTCTTCGATCGCTGTCGTATTATTGTTGTAGTAATTGTACAATTAATAAACAGAAACTGAGTACGACCTACGTGACGAACACGGTAGGAACTAAATCTGTAATTTGCCGTGGAACAAAACGAGTGCCTCGGTTTTTAAAAGAAAGAAAGAACCGTTTATTACTGAAATGTGATCCATCACAACAGTGAATTCTTGAGTTTCATTAAGAAATTGTTTCATCTAAAATTCACGAAGTCAGTGCTGGCAATAATTTGAGTTTGTTTCTCAAAGTTTTTCGACTGATCCAACACAGTAAAAATGGCACTTGTGCAATAGTAGGACCCAGCAGAACATGTTTCATTTGCTTTGACGGCAGCAAGTATTAAAATCACCAAAACAAATTTGTTTTATTTAAACATTTTTGACCTTTAATTATTGTGTCCCCATTCGGCCAATCTGTATAATTAGCGGCTCAGGCGTGCGGCGGAGAAGATCTCATTAATTCTGGATGAGGCACACATGAATTCCTTCGTATTGTGTGTGTCTTTGCTCATTTGTAATTAAAATGTCAAATAACCAGTCAGTTAGATTTCTTGTAGGACAATCATTGTAATGTATTAAATGTTGACATGTTGGGCCGAGGCTCATTCGTCCCCACGGTCTCATCAATATCGGAAATAGTGCTATTTGACAAATCAGCTTTGATTCTTCAATGACATTTTGTGGTTATTATCTGAGAAATCAAATCAATATCTCAGTAAAAACAGTCCCAATACAGAACGAGCACCAGTGGTCTGTTCCTACCGAGGTTCTCGATGGTGTAGTAGCGCTGCTTGTAGTCCACTTTGATGGTCTGAGCGTGGGGACTGCCGATGCCGTAGCCGATGGTGTAACCGCGCACCACGATGTCCTGGTTCTCTGGCGGCGTCCAGCTCACCACGATGCTGTTGACCAGCGGCCGGACATGAAGAGAGCTGGGCTGGTCCGGTACACGCGATTCTGGTGAAGGAAAGCGCAGGAAAAGCTCAAGCAGAGCTCCCGGCTTCAGTCAATTAAATGCTGAAAAAGGCTGATCAACTCAAAAGCTGTTTCCGTCCGTATGGACTGAGCAAAGCAGGTGTTTTTACCATCCAGGTCGCTCTCGAACGTCTCTGCCGCGGCCCACTCGGTGGCCGGTCCCGTGCCGTTCACCGTCATGGCCGACACCCGGAAGGAGTACTCTGTCCCACGCTCCAGAGCTGGACAGGCAACACATCAGTATTTAGACTGAGCTGTGGCTGAACTGAAGTTCAAGCAGCAATAAAACCTCTCCATGTCTTCCTGAAACCGGTCTTTATTTCATAATTTACCGGCGCTCTACACTTGGCTGGTCAGTCGGGGTTTCGAGTTGCAGACACAATAAATATTTTGAAAGCAGAAATAATTTAAACAGATGCCCGATACACTTCTCCGCACAATTTAAAGAGAAAATCTATAAGACTGCCAGGGGAAGAATCCAGTTAAGGTTCCTGCGGTGCAATGAACTTTCTTTTTCCACTCAATATCACGGACGTGATTGAGATATATTTTCCACCTCTACTTAATATGTTTTGGCGAGTAAAAATACATTTTCCGTTAAGAAGCTTTACAAAGAAAAGTGTGTCAAAAAGTAACACGAGAAGAAATGTTTCTGGGAGTCTGGATTTTAGTTTTTCTGACAGAATCTAGAAAGAGCCGTTTCACCGCTGGGTGCCAGCTTTGGTATTCACAAAAGAGGGGAACGCCTGCTGACAAATGATGTGTCGCCGTATTCATTTGCTGTAACATTTTTCGTCATATTGTCCCATTTGCACGCTACACGCTAATCCTGTCGTCTTTTCTCTCTGTACCCAGTGTTCTGGGCCGCCCTTGGGGCCAGCTTCTGAAGACTGCCTAACTATCCGTGCCTCCAAGGCTACAACATCTCGCTCTAAACGCTTTTGAACCAACAAACACCCCTCTCTGTTTCACCCCCCCAGACAGTTCTCCAAAAAAAAAAAAATAAAAATCAACTTTTAAGTGTATATTCTCTTTGATGCGGCACACAGCGTGAGGCCGGGCCACTTAGAAGTTGCTGAGGCAACATCCAATATTAATCAGCATTGCTGTGCGTCTCTGGCGTATCGTGCATATTTTGTTGGCAGCGGCGGGTAACGTTAGGGTACAGTAAGAGATGTAACTCCATCTCAAAGTGTTCAGATGAAATGCAGATAAACAAACTTGCAAACAGACACCAAACAGCAATTCCGAGATCAGGATTTCAAATATCGCAGCGTGTCAGAGCTAGCTGACGGCATCTTAAGACGCATACAGCGGAGATAAAATGGAGTCTGATGGCATGAAAGTCTTGATGAAGGACCTATATAAAGCATCAAAAGGGAACACAGGGATTTGGTAGTCCCTAAGATCAAAATACAAGAGTTTTCGTTCTGGATCCGCCATTTTAACATCATGTTCTATAGAAATGCATCACAATACAACACTGCTGTAGACAAGCTATGCTTTCAGTCAAGGGCACAAATCACTCACAGTGATGTCATTATTTCGATGGCCCTGTTTACACTCCGCATCAACACACTCAGTGAACTGAGTGGAGCGCTCGAAACATAAGTGTGAGCACAGATAAAACCAAATATGAGCAGCAATTGTACATTTCACCACAACTGTTGGGATGCATTTTAAATAAATTTCATGTCGGCCGCCCATCTCTGCACAAACTGGATGTGAAGTGCAGTAATAAAAGCACCACATTCACGCCCACCTGCAGGGGATCGCCGGGAAGTCTTTCTGAAAAGAAACTGCAAGAGAGGACTAAAACTTCGGTGCCCATTACCGTCGATGAGCTTGAAAAGCTGGGTGCCTCCGGTGGTCTCGGCGGCTTCACTCCTCCGGGATCCTTTCCGGTATCGGATCTTGTACCCGGTGATCTCCCCATTCTGTCCGTTAAGGGGTGGGGGCTGCCACCGGAGCATGATGCTCTGAGGGAGGAAAAAAACAATAAAAAAAACCCTATTTAACACATGTGGAACAGTCTGGTTTTGGGCCTGCAGCTGTGAAGGTGACTTCACAGCTTAGGAGTTATATTCACACCTTCCCACGCAACCGTGGCATGTGTGCTTGTGTTAACGTCACTGCAGGGTTACTGTTCCGTTAGCCAGATTAAACACCGTCTCGCCTGCCCCTCCCCACTCCTGACAGTGGTGCAAATGGGAGGGTCCCGCTAAAACAAACACCCCTCTGAGCATCGGTGACGCAGTGCAGGTTGACGCAAGAGGAGGAAATAAACACATGAATAACAGAAGGAGGTGTGCCAATGAGCGGGGTGTGCACGTGTGCACGTGGTCAGGTTCACCCTGCAGGGACTCTGAGGCGCAGTGATGAATGTAGGACTGTTGGCCGGCGGGCCGACGCTGCACCGTTGTGGGATTTATGCATCTGAGTTTTGTGTGTGTGTGTGTGTATGTGTGTGTATGTGTGTGTGTGTGTGTTTAAAGAGATAGGTGGGGGGTATTCCAGCGTGGGAGAAGAGTTAATTAACGCTTCCCCACTGTCACACTGATGCACAAAAGCCTGAATACATGTAGGGGGCGCACACACACACACACAATACACACACACTCGCACCTCCCCAGCCAAGTCAAGGGAATTGCGCAAATTAAATTTGTGTTAACTGTGTTCAATTATTCCATTTTTCTTATTACACTATCGGTCCCAACTAGTCATTTCTCTCTTCTTCCCCTTAATAATGAAAACCTGTTTAATTAACTTTTGGAAAATGACTGTGAAAAGATGCCAAAAGTGGGGAAAAGAAGGCGCGAAATAAGATCACAAAAACATGATTTTCAGCAGGTTGCCCTGCAGGTAAAAGAGGTGCGGTTCTGTTTGACAAGGCCCAAAGAGGAGAGTGTGAAATGCATGTTAATTAGTCGTCGTCCCCCCCCCCCTCCGGGCGTATCCAACAGCTTACTGTATAAATGCTTTGTATCTATACACTTGAAGCATAACTACTGACTTAATGACTGTTTACAATCAGAATTAAACACAAGAAAGAAAAATAACAGATGATTCATTTCAATAACTCTTAGGAACAAAGGACGCCAGATGTTTGTTTCACAGCTGTAAATGGGGTTTGTCTGGGTGTCATTGGGGAGGGACAGCTGGATGTACACTGTCCATTAAAAAAAAAAAAAAACTATTCTGCTACAACTCCTGTCCACAGAGCGTCTCCTCTTCATTTTACTCTCAGCATTAGAGTGTTTTCTCTCCACAATTCTCAGCTGAGTATCCCTCAGCATGGGTGGCCAGTTCTCACTCAAGCTGGGAGTGTGTGATAGGATTGTCTACCAGGTTTTTTCCCCCCCGCTAGTTTGCTTTGACAGTTCTCTCTCACTTGGGATCTGCATCGACCAGCAAAGGGCTAAAAGCGCTGGCTGCTGCTTTTGTAGTCGCTGCAAGCAGCCCGAGGTTTCCCCCTATCTTCTTCTCTTTGCTGCTCTCTGTTTGCACGTTCTGTCTCGCATGTCATGAGTGAGAAACATTCTTTTTTTTTTTGGTCAAATTGAATCCATCACTCGGGTGGAAATGTACAACAAACAGGCCTACAGCTCTCTGTTTGAAGATCAAATGGCTAAAAGAGACAGGCAGCAGAGACCAGCTTCCTGTTTCAATCAGGAACCTGCTGTGAAGCCTGCAGCCTCCTCATCCAATCAGAGGCGTCACACAAGAGCTACAATATGTTTAACTATGATAGATCTAATTCAACAATGATACTTGAACAATGATGAAGAGTGCGAGACACCAGCAGTAGCCTGCTTGGGCTGTGAGAAATCTGATCCAGTTAACTTTCAATCTAGACAAACAAAACCTCACCGTCACACAAATCTAGCGTGAATATATTCTATAGAAATGGAAACCAACGGGTGAAACGGCTTTGAACATAGCGTCTCAATGAGCACTGATCTGTGAGTGTACAGGTCAAAAGACACCGATACATCTACGCTAACTGGGTTCCGAGTCAAGTATTACATTCAGTTTGCCTACATCTCCAAAAATTGGTTCCGTATCCATTTAGATTGAGGTTTCTTTCCTTAATACTGTACAGATGGAGGATACAGGGGATAAAGCCCTCTGACAGGCGAGTCTCCTGCCGTCGAGAGGATCGATGAGGGTTCACACGCCCTCTTAAACCAGCCGGGGCTAGAAGAATCTGACGCAGCTAATCACACAGAGAAACAACGGCGTTCTGGCCTGCAGGCTACGTGCTGCATTTCTTCAACTGTTTGTGTGTGTGTGTGTGTGTGTGTGTGTGTGTGTGCAAGTGAGTGCGTGACCAAACACTTGAGCAGTTCAGGTGCATTGCTCACTTGTACGTTGCATCTGTGGGAGTGTGCGCAACAACCGTGAAAGCTTTTCACTTGAAATCCTCAATGAGGACGCTTTCGCAGCTGTAGTTTGGCCCAAGTGAAGGAAGACGCATTGTTGCATCCAGCTCATTATTAGGATTTAAACTTTCCAAATCATGCTGGAAATATGAAAGTGTGTGATCATACAATGCTGTGGTTTGTTTGGTTTGCTTTCACACCGCAAATGAATCGCACCACAGTCCGCTCAGAGGCGGACCGACACCTTTTCTATCAGTCTCCGGCTGCACCGGGGTTCGATTGACAGCTTTCACAGCAGCTCAAGTGAACCGTACTAAACGGGCAAACGGACTGGAGTTCGTTTTAACTCAACCAAACAGGTTAGGGGTGTGGGAAAAACCCAAAGACAAGACCAGTTACAGGACCTGCAAAAATGTCTTACCTTTGAGTTCTGGACCTCCGCGGTGAGGTTTTGAGGAGGAGCACTTGGTACTGTGAAACAAAAGAAAACAATTTCTTCAGTGTAAAACGACACAAACAAAAATAGACGAGATTAGGTGATAGAATTATTAGTTGATTGGCAAAAATGTAATTGGCAACTATTTGATGGGATTTTTCAAGCAAAAATGTCAGAAATCCAGACACTAATTTGTGAGCTTTGCTGCTGAATAATTTTGATTTTATGAGTGTTGGTATGAAAAAAACAAGCACTTTGATATCATCACCGTGGGCTCTGGAAAATTGAGATATATTCATATATATGTCTGACATTTTATAGACCAAGAGATGAATCGATTGATGGAGAACATAATCTGCAGGTTAATCACTTTACGCTAATCTACAGCAAAGTTACATTTCATATAAATCCACGACATGTTTCACACGTACAGTGGTGTTAAAATGAACTAGAAGCACTCTCTGTACAATGTCTCTCCATTAACCAACTGACCGTCAGACAACGTGCGAACGACAATGTCGTCGGTGGAGACGCCGGGACCGTGCTGGTTGTTGGCCACCACACGGAAACTGTACTCGGCGTTCTTCTTCAGCCCAGTCATGGTGTAGGACTGACTGTCGACGTCAACGTCCTGAAAGAGAGGGAAGAGGAGCAACAAAGCTTTCTCTTAAATCTAAAACGGAATTGTGCGACTACAAATACAAACGTTAAAGGGATAGTTGGGATGTTTTGAAGTTTAGTTGTATGACTTATCCAAAGTCGGTGTATTACCAAGACAAAGGTTACCGCACAGAAGCACAGCAATGTGGTGCTGTGGACGGGGGGGCAGCAGCAAAACGCTCTTTAGCCGCCTAAAATAAAGGCTCACCTTAAGGAAGAAAATAATCAGTTTAAACTGATTATTTTTGGTGGGCGTTTCTAAAATACGTTTTGCTGCTGCCCCCGTCCACAGCACTACATTGCTTAGCTTCTGTGCTGGCGCTCCAAAAAGATAATACATCGACTATGAGGAAGTAGCTCATACAACCCGACATCATATCATCCCAACTATCCCTTTACGGTCTTCAACTCGGACATTTAAACATTCTCAGATTTAGCAAAATATATCTTCATATGTGAATGTGCTCACTAACAATTCAATGTGAAAACACATTTATTCCTTGAAAAGATTACACGAAAAAAAGACAAAACATGCGTTGATTTGAGTATCTCACTACTGACATGTTGATAGTTGCAGAATTTTTGTTTTCAATTTTCAGCAAATTGTAAATGAAATGAGTTTCAACAGATTTACAACCCAAGCAATCTCTCAGTATGGCAAAGCCAACAAAGTGTGATGGCTGCCTTCGTCGCGCCAACATTCCTGTTGGTAATTCTGTGTTAAAACGTCATCTTCTACCGAGAATCAAATTATCCCGTCTGCGATCGCGACTTTTTTGCACACTGGCACGTGCACAATTGCTTTACGCTAATTTGCATTCAGCTCTCTCCGCTTGTGACATTTGGTGCAAAAAGACTAGAAATCCAATCTCGCTGCCAGGGCGGCCCAATCACAACCTCTGAACTAGGGGGCGGATGATCGCCATGTACCCACATCACCCTTGAAGACAGGTTGTCCCCGACTTGCCCCCTGTCCTTTAATATTTCATGACCTTTGAGCACTGCGTCTTTCTAACTCCATCTCTGCTCCGTCACTCGCTTTCACCTCTTTCTTTCTTTTCATCCCTCTCTACATCTCTTGCCTTTTTCACCTCATCTCTGGCTCTCTTCTCCAGGGAGCTGAGGCATCATTACTCGGTGACGTTTCATCCATTATCATATTAAAGGCTTTTTAATGCCTCGCTGGCTTGCACACTGCTACTGTTGGGGCTGACTCGATATCTAACCAGCTGAATTCCACTCTTGCGACGGAGTTAGACCTACAGAGAACAACTTGGTGATTCATATCTGCTTTTTTTTTTGTGCGAGAAGCACACTCAAGAGCGAGGCCAACCAGCAGTACAAAGAGTCGTTTGGCAAATGATTAGGAACTCCTTACCTCATCACAATTCTCCTTACGCTATGCAGTCATATTCTTTTATCTAATGAACCATGCAAAAGCAAGTGTCAGCTGCATACAGTGCTTCTCCCTTTACAAGGTCTTACGAGTGGGAATGGTGAGACAATGAGGTAAACTGCATGTTTCTGTCCAACTCTTTGTAAACTCCTCTAATAAAACGAAGGCAAAACACACCACAACCTGTTAGGGGTGGGAATCGCCAGAGATCTCGCGATACAATATTATCGCGATACTTCGATATTATTACGATACTTCGATATTATTACGATACTTTCACGATACTGCGATATTCTGAGTATCGTGATAACATATATTGCGATTTATTACTTTTTTCAACTTCAAATTATGTCCCCCAAGGAAAACTGTGTCAACAGCATGTTTTATCCGAGTTCTTTCTCTGATGTCTCCATCTTTGTTTCGACCAACTTCCTACCAATCACGCACGCAGACCCGGCACCTCTGCTGACCTCACCAGAAAACAACTCAGCACCATCTAGTGGACTGAAAAAGCAATTGATTTGATTTATTATTTTTTTTAAATAGTTTATATAATAAAATATCGATACTTGGCGTCCGTGTATCGATATATCGCCACGCAAAATATCGCGATACTATGCTGTATCGATTTTTCCTCCCACCCCTACAACCTGCGGATGGTTTTGATTCCTGAAAACCTCTGCTATCCTAAATTACAGCGCCGTGAGTGAAGACCAAACCCCACCTGTTCGTCGCCAAAGCTTTTGTCGGTGTAGTACAACTTGAAGGTGAGCATCTCTCCGTTGCCGGTGACGGGTTTGTCCCAGCTCAGAGAGACGGAGGTCGGCGCGTTCGACACCGCCTGCAGGTTCGGAGCAGGGCCGGGCACTTGCACTGAAGCAGGAGAGCAGAAATTGGAAAAGCATCAAACATGACAATTTTGTTTCATCTTCAACTCCTCTCCATCTTTGATGTATTTTGTTGTTACATCTGGAAGACAGGAACACAATTTAGCAAAGTCAAGCTATAGCTGCCAAAAACACATTTCTTGGCTTCTTCAAAGCCACGTCTCCCTCGTGTTAGCAAGAAACCACGAGACGGCTCGGTCCGGTCCGTCCCCTCTGGACTGGGCTGCCAGCCATGTTGATTTTCTTGTTATTCCCGTGACAAACAAATTGAAGGTGTGCCTTCACAAAAACATCAATGTGCGTCTTGCATTCCGCCAACATCGGCCTCAAGCTTATATTCAGTGCGGTACACAGTTTATCTTATTGCGTCTGGTTGGTCGAGATAGGAGGCAGGATTAGACAGACAATCTATTACAGTCTGTGTATAAGCTCTGCTTTGTGTAAGATAGATAGGGAAGGGCAGGAATGTCCATCTTCAATGTTTAGAAATGTGGTATACCATCTTTAATTAAATGCTAACGCAACTATAATAAGTCTCCCTTTGCACTTGGTGCCATGTAGTGAAGATTAAACCTTTTAAGCTTTAAGTAAGATCCGACATCTTGTAAAAACAAATGAGAACATAAACATTAACGCACGTATTAGTTTATGGGAACTTGTCACGATTACTTTACGTCCCCTGAGAATTGGGGACTGTGGATAAATAGAGCTCGTATTTCTAAACTGTTCGTCTGATGCAAATGTAAACACACTTAAATTAAAGCCGACAGTCATCACGTTAGTCTCTGAGTAAATATTTCATTTCATATCCAGTGTGCTGGAGGACAGAGCTAACATAACAACATATGCATCACTGCCCTAATAAGTTGTGACTGCACTTTACACAGAACGTGTCAGTAGGTATATATATTCTGTACCGTGGAACATCGGATTTAAAATGAACCGGTGACTATGAGGTTAAAGTGCCGACTGTCAGACGCAGATATGTGTCTGCACAGTATATATCTTGTATTTGCTGCAGGTGTTCGTGACAGAAGAGAGGAGCTCCCATTTGTCAGTGTGCACAGATATCAGAAGCATGCGTGTGTGTGTGTGTGTGTGTGTGTGTGTGTGTGTGTGTGTGTGTGTGTGTGTGTGTGTGTATCGAGCCAGTCTCTGCGGAGAGGTGATACGGTGCAGCGTTGTGTGCACACGTCTGGCACTGAGGCGCAGGTCAGAAGTTTAAGCTCCAATTCGTAGCATGTTCATACACTAAAAGTGCACACACACGACAGAGACATACTGCACAGGTACAGGCCACCCTCACTGCTTTCCCCACGGTGTCTAGGCGCTTGCTGGCAGGCATTAACGTGTAGTGTGTGTGTGTGCGCCGACCCGTCCGCCCTCCAACCAAGGACGCAGGTGGAGAGACCGGCGGCTGACCTACAAAGTGACAGAGACTGAGCTGTAGCTGAGCCAGGAGGTGAGGGACGTCCACCCCGACGGTGTGCAGGGAAATCCCCGTCACAGCACTTTTTCAATGGTGGCTGAGACTGAGTGATTGGGAGCAGCAGCCACGGGGAAGCTTACACACCCGAACACAAAGAGAAAAGAAGGAGAAGAGAACCCCTTTGTCCCCCGCAATAATTCTCATGTGTTCTCCACTCAAAGCATCCTAATGAGCTTCTGTAAAGCAACTCTGTGCAGACTGGACGAGGGAGATGTTTCAGGAAGAAAACAACCTGGAATACTAATTTCAGACATTCCTTACTCAGGTAGGCATGGTTTAAACACACACACACACACACACACACACACACACACACACACACACACACACCACAGTTGGGGCATAAACAAGAGGCGGCTTATAAGAAGAAAACGCTGCATTTCTCTGGTCTGCTGTTGGGTGGTCTGCCTCAACGCACAGCACCAAACAGCCTCCTCTATGTGTGTGTGTGTGTGTGTGTGTGTGTTTGTGTGTGTGTGTGCATGGTGTCTCTGTTTGAGCAAACGTATGCTGTTTGTGAGTGAATATTTGTTTGTGTGAATGTGTATTTGCACATTTGCGCGCTCATTTCGAGAGCATCCTGTTTGCATCGGTGTGCCAGTGTGAGCGTGTTTCCAACAAACTGGCCGGAGCTCGGCTTTATGTTTGTGTGTCCTGTTTACTGAGCACATATAAAAGAACGTTGTGTGTGTGTGTGTGTGTGTGTGTGTGTGGGGGGGGGTCTTTACCTTCAGCCTGGGTGGCCACTTTGAGCGCTGCAGAGCTCTCTCCCTGGCCATTGCTGTTGTGGGCCACGACCCTGAAGCGATATTTGGTGTCTGGCATGAGGTTCTGGATGGTGACCTGCATCTCCCCTGGACGGCTGGTATTCACTACTCGCTCCCTGATGTGCGCACACACACACACACACACACAGAAGCAGAACATTTAATAACTCTTATGTCTTCTATTAACGTGTTGGACTTAAAGCGCGTGAGAACATTTTTGAAAGGTTCAGTGTACGACAAAGAGTGCTGGATACTGAACGAACTGATGGATTTAATGCATTCCTAATGCCTGGTACGGTACACAGTTTAGTTATGTGTTGTACTGTACTTGTAACATTTTGATAAAAGACATAAGTGTGCAGATTTGCTGCCTCATGCTACATGAGTTATTGAACTATAAATCTTTCAATTTCGTGAGTTTGGTGCAACACATGGGCAGCCACACCGGTCTGTGTAAATAGTATATGTACGCTCCGTGCATTTGTGTATTCATTTGTATCTCAAGCTCTGCACGGGCAAGTAAAACCCTTTTTATGTATTAAGCCACTTCTGAAAATGACTTACAGCTATTTTACAGAGAAACATAAAAAAAAAAAAAAGGGGAGAAAAAGCTCTGAGCTTCTTAAATGTCCTTCTCAGACAGACGCAGTAAATCCTCCACATGAAGCGGGGGCGAAATTATCACAGAGCCACTTTTAAAAAGTGATTGAACTGAATTGTTCTTATGATACTTGGAAAGGTAATCCTTTGAGGAAGGAAGTTTGTTTTTAATTAATTAACACTTACTGCTATGATAAGTGCTTTAACTGCTTTAATTAGGTATGTTCAGAGTGGTCTGAGACTCCTGCAGAGGAATGTATGTATATTAATACTCTGCTGACTCCAGCAGTAATGTGTGTATTAGTACCCTCGCGGCAGTACTACGGTTTAGTGTGTGTAATACCTGCTAGTTCCTTCCTGGCTGTAGAAAACGGAGTAGGTTAACTCGTCTCCATGGGGTTCGGCTGGCGGGCGCCAGGTCAGCTTGATGAAACGGGTGGAAACCAGGGAAGCCACGACGTCCCGGGGGGCAGAGGGGGCGGGCCCCGCTGGACCGGCTACACCTCCGGAGCCTGGCGTTACATGGTCAGTAGTGTTAGGAGTCAGTGAGGGGGGAGGGAAAGAGGGCAGGGCTACATCTTTGGGTCGGGAGGAAGGAGGGAGGGAGAGAGGGAGGGTGGGAGGGAGGGAGGGAGGGAGGGATGGCAAGTTGGGTGCAGCGAGACGGGGAGGTGCAGGAGACAGCGGCAGCATAGGAAGGGATGAGGGAGACCTCACACAGAAGGGGTCCGAAAGGAACGGGTTTGAGGAGAGGAAGGGAGGTGAAATGGAAATGACAGTGAAACGAAAGAAGGGAAGGAAACAAAAAAAAGAAGAAAAAACAAAATAACAACAACGTAACAAAAAAAAGCCTTTTGGCGTGACACGAACCACAGAAATATAACACTTCTACTACACTTACAAAGCTGACAAATAAAAGCACAATACAAGGGGACTACACATGCAGATCTACACACAGCTCTCTAATGTAAGGGGTGGTGGGAGCAGAACACATCGTCATACATTTCATTTACATACACGGCCTTCCCACCAATCATTTCTGATTAAAAATGATTTACATTTTTAAGAACTTAAAAAAACGAGGTTTTTAAGTTCAAAGTTAAGCAGATTTGAGGTGGACTTTGTTTTGGGACAAAGACACCTTCATGCCTCTCAAATGCACACAGTAAACCCGTCTGTGTGTTCAGGGAATTCAACGCTTTTAATTATCACAGAAACAAAAAAAAAAGACGAACTCAACCCCTAAAAACTCAACTAACACACAGAAACAGATGTTTATTTTAAATACGTCAGCCGTCACATTCCACAGCACAGCCACAGAAATGTTTTTTTTTTTTTGGTGGAGGAACAAACTCGGCGAGATCTGCTTTCCATTTGCCTGGCAAGTGGGCGAAACAAAACCATACGGAAAGAATGTCAGTCTGTACGACATTTCCATTTGTTTGCAGGTCAGGGAAATTGACTGGAGGGCAAAGCTGAAATACGGAAAAAAGGGAGTACGCTAAGTGTAGTGTGCAAACGGTGTATTATTACTGCAGAAAATTGTTTTGAAATACAAAGCGGCTGCTGTTATTTGTCTGTCATGGCATGTGGACTAACCACCAACCTGGCTTTCAGTATTTGTTTACATTTCAAATTCCCCAAAGTTCATTGACTTTTGCGGTTGGAGGGATTTTCTGCTATGTGCTCCACGTACACTTCTCCACTCTCACACCCACTGTGATCAACATGCATCTGCACAAAACACCTCAAGATGTTTGTAGCTTTAAATGAATGTCAGTGTTTGCATGTAGTTTCTTATCCGTGTGTGCGTGTGTGTGTGTGTGTGCACCAAATACACTCAGCTGTCTTCAGAAAGTTGTGTTTGCTCTGTGCTCAACACCTTGGATTTGGAATGGAACAATGATTTACGAGGTTAAAGTGCTGATTGTAATCTTTCATTTCAGATTATTTGACACAAACCTTAAAAAAAAAAAGAGAAGGAAAAATCAATTCATCATACACAAGGTTTGGTTGCAAAAGTCGATGTTTGGCTGAAGCTACAGCTCAGAGATTAGCAGATACTCGATATCTTCACTTCTTGCTTATTTCAGTGGTTTTTTTTTGCCTTCCGTCTGGTCCTCAGGAAGTAAGACTCCGTTGGATTGAAGTCAAGTCCCTGATGAGTCTAAAAAAACATCTGCTGCGTTGTCTGTATGTTTGGACTAATATATAAAAAGGGCTAAAAGAACTCCTCGCTTCAACCAATGCGTCTGTCAACAACCTTTAAACTGGAAGTCAACACTTTAACCTCAAAGCCACCGTTTCATTTCACATCCAATTTGCTGGGACGGAGCCAAAAACACAAAGGGAAACATATCATCTCCCTAATACTCTGACGGCAGAATGAACTACCAGATGCTGAACAATAATCCTCATTTATAAAGACGCGCAACGCAAGCAGCAGGGGAAAAAGCTTGTGTCTCACATACATCACGAGGCTATCGCTGCTCAACCGTCAGCCTGAAGCCCGTTTGTTGATGAGGAAGCACTTCCTGCATTACTGAACACAATGCAGGGAACGTAGAGCAGTCAACATATTTAAAGACTACTCCTGCTTCTTTACTTTGGATTAGCAGACCCAAAACCAGACGGACTAATGTGACGGGCAGAGTTTGTGGAGGGAGCGCTACCCAGGAGGCTGCGTCCAGGCCTGCATGTAGAAAGACTTTAGAGAGGGACGCATGACGGCTTGTTTACAACTAGACAGCTACTGGAACTGAACCACACGTACCGACAAGACGAACAGACGCTTGACACATTTTATGAATGATCCATTTTAATTCGGACCATCTTCGACCCGAGAACTTCTCGGTCGACAAACACTCGTACAATTCTGTGAACTAGAGTTTCTCCACAAAGAATCAGAAGAAGAAGAAGAAGAAGAAAGGTGGGAATGGTGATTAAAGTGCAGATCACACAAAAGCACCACTTTTAAACTTGTGTTCATCAGAAGAAAATGAACAATTGAGGAATGAACGGTCATCCCTTCAGTTAGGAAGCATTACAAGCAAAAGGAAGGTTGGATGGCGTAACCAGAAGGGCCTCACTGCTACTCAACAACCTCACGCTGGGCTCCAGCTCACAAATAAGACGTGACATATTGCCAGTCTAACATACAGACGGACGTTTTCAGCAAATAACCGGATTTCCCTTTGAAGCTCTTTTCCCTCCATTTAAATGAGACAACAGTCTGAAATATGTAACAACAAAAGTAGGACGGGATCCCATGTGTCCAAAACACGTCTCATGTTTGGAGTTGAGCCACCGCTTGTTGACTGAGACAGAAGACTGAGCCAAGCTCGTACACGTGTGTGTGTGTGTGTGCAGACATATTTCAAAAGAAAACCTTCAGCTGGACTTTGTTGCCACAGACGCACCGAACTGTACGAGAGGAATCAATTTAAAGAAAAACAGATAAGACATTGGATGTAGCAATTACAACCAGGGACCCCAGACGCGAGTAAAAATGTCTTCAGCGTCAGAGAGACACTATAAAGCCTGGTGAGAAATGCATTCTGGGAGAGGCAAATGAGCATTAGATGTAGTTTCCATCTTTATACACCGTGTCAGCTGTATGTAATTGACATGCTGGGGCAGTTTTCTGTGTCCTTCTGACACTCTGTCTTGTACATGCATGCCTAAAACTGTTACTGTAAGGAGGTGTCAGCCTCCCACTGCCGCTGCCAGGCTCTATTCATAGCTGATTAATAGTGCCATTAGTCTCTGTGCCAGAGGTAATGAATGGCTGGCATTAAGGCTTAATGAGGAAGGTTACTCCGGATCTGCATAATAAATCGGGGAAACCAATACGCAAAACAGTCCAGACAAAGACATGCATAGCAAAGCATTCATCTTAATATTCAACGGGAGCCAAAGCCCTTTCTGGAATTAAAATAATTGCGGGTAGCGTCAAAGTTCTGATTAAAGCCTCATAACTTTTATCGTGCGCCGCCAACTCCATAATCCTTTGCTGCGTTTCCCCCCGTGAGTGCAGCTGCAAAGATACGCCAAGTAGTTTCTTCATCATCTGGTCTGAGAACAAAGATAAGCGGGGGCCTACCTCGCCGGCTCACACGACGCACCTGCACCAAGAGAGCATAAATCTACTGAATGCAGATATCTGCCAGGAGCACCGATGGCCTTCTCAGGGGGAACTCAGCGGGCCGTGCCAGCCTCTCTGGCTCAATGGATTTTCTCAGAACTAGTTTCCGTGTCTAATGTGGTTCGGTAATGACGACCGCACGAGAGACGGATCCAGCACAAAGCTCGCGGTCCATTACCGAGTCGCTGCTTTTATCTGCCGTACAATGAACGGAGCGAGAACGAACGTACTCAGAACGCCCCGGTCCAGAGCTTTCAATGAACCCAACACAAAGCAGACCGTCCTGCTTCATACGAACATGCAGCGGTCGCACGGCAGTGGAGCATATCTCTGGGCTTGTGGTTGAAGTGCGTGACGATGATTCCCTGTGAATAAAGAAACATGTAAAAGGTAATGTAAGTAACACCTCAACACTTCTATGGGTTCTTAAGTAAATGTGGTGGAAGACGGTCGGGCTCCCTGAGAACAACTGCTGACAACTTCGGCTCCCTGTTCCGCTACAATCTTGTTCCTCTTACTCCCTTTCAAGATAAGACTGGAAAGATGAGCCAGCCTGACAGCTCCCGACATGCTGAGCGGCTCCTTAATGCGCCGACAAACGAAAACGGAGCCAGAGAGAGAGAAAGTGACGACAAAGTGAGAGGTGAAGGGAGAATGTGGGGAGTGCGAGAAAGAGGCTGACCGAGCAGGTTCTTGTTCTTTTTTGTTGTTCTCTTCGTTTCCTCTCGACTAACTTGTCGAGTACAATAATGAACTCAATTTTCAACACTTACAAAATGCTTTACAAGCAATAAAACAAGAAATGAAAAGCAATAAAGATGCGAGTCATTCATCAAAAAAGGATGAAAGGGTTTTGTGCACAAGGGGAAATAATTGAATCCCTGCTAATTGCACTGCACCCCGCCCCCTTATTAGAATCATAAGATTTGACTCTTGGACCTTTCCCGCTCCTTGTATTGTGAACACCTTCTCATTGGCCGAGGGGAAGCCGACTGAGATGTATGAGGTGGGTGCGGCACACATTCCTTTTGATAATCAGGAGACAGTCAAGATTAAAGTGCAGATCTAAAACCTCACAAAGGCTTAAAGTGACGAGGCGTTCCAACTCGGTGACATAATCCAAAAAGAAAAACTCTTTCCGCCTCATACCGATTCTCCAAAAAAGTCAAACAGCATCTTCCCCACCACGTTCCTCCTCGTCCCTTTCTAGGGCACAATGATCGGAAGAAATGTTTGAAATCTGGCGCGTTCCTCGGGAGAGAAGTATGTTTTTCATTAATTAAAAGAAATACACAGCATTCCCAAAAATGAATGAATGTTGTCCTCATTAAGTCTCGAGTGGTTGGAAATATTTTTTTCAGGTGACGAATGTGACGACGGTGGGGCCAGAGGAGACACGTCAACGTCAAGGCAAACTAAGAGAAATAACTTCAGACAGAATATTGAAAAACGGGAAATGATTAACGGCGTAACGCAGCTTCTCCGCTTCAACAAGCACAGAGCCTAAACGCTGATATAAAGGGTTTGAAGTGGGTCACAGATGTATTTATGTCTCTACACTCTCTAAACACTCCTGTGGCGGCGGAGACAAAGTGGGGTGTGGGAGGACCCATCTGATATATCCATGGGTGCCATGTGGCGATGCAGCGAATGCTTGAGCAGGATTGAGGGGGTTGTTTGTACTTCTATCCATCAGGCGGCTAAAACCTCTGCGCGTGTTCTTGTTTATCAACTAGAGAAGCTATCACTTTGAAACCCTGCAGCCATGTCCTCTTAAATGGCAGAGTTTGTTCAATTTCATATAGATCTTGTTTTTCACATCCAAAAATCAACATTCTCAAATTGCCCGTGTGCCTTCGTCAACAAGGAGCAGGCGGCGGTAGGTCTGCGTTTGCATCCGCTCTTGGCCCTTTGGCGATTTACGTTCCGGTAATTTGGTTCTCAGAAGAAAAAAAAGGTGACAATCGCTGCTCTTGGTTCTCAAAATAAACATGAAGCAGAAGGATTTAATGTGTGGGAATGTGAAAAATGTCATACACATTCGACTGAGACCGGATCTCAACACGTAGGGGAAAACTAACGGCCTTATCTTTAAAAAAGCGACGACAGTAACTGAACGGGGTCGGGTGCATCAATAACTAATCATCCACTGTGTGAACATACAGCGTCCCTTCACCATCAAACACATCCGTGATCCGTGAGCCACTGGTGAGTTCATTTGGTTGCGATTACTTTCCCTGAATGCCTTGCTTCAACACACACGCACACACACACACACACACACACACACACACACACACACACAGACACACACACACACACACGATCATGAGGCCAACAGCTGCTTGCCCAGACCCTGTATGTATATGAGGATGTGCGACTATGCTATACAATGTAACCCCCCCCCCCTCCTCCCTTCCCACTTTGACAAATCTGCATCATATGCATCACATGCTCCACTTGCCGGCTGGGAGAGGGAAGCGAGGCCTCTCGGGCTCGCCTTTTCAAGCGGATCAAAACAGCCGGTGACGCCGCGCGTCTCCAGAGCATTTCGCCACCGATGCCCATGACTGGAAACGCGCTTTTACTCCCTGCACTGCCTGCCTTTGTATCTTATTACCTTGGAGATACGCGAATACAATCCAACCTTTCCAGGGGAACAGAGCGAGCCTGGGATGACGTAATTGATTTCAGAGAAAGCTCTGTGTGTATACATGCACTTGCGACGTTTTTATGTATAAAGTGAGTGGAGCTGAACAACCAGGAAAAGGGCTGAAAAGGTCAAATAGGATGTTTTTGCAGAAGTGGGAGCAGCTGCACCCCCCCCTTGGGAGACGCGCTAACAAACAGGCAGCTAATCAGACTCCAACTGTACCGATAAAGCGGCCTCGCTGGGTTGGACCCACTGAGAAGTGTCTATTGCACGGCGCTAGCAGGCAGCGGGATGCCCACAGCCCGCTGTGATGTTACTCTCTATTCTACTTTTAGCTTATGGAAACTGGGAGGGCTCGGTGGAGAGGAAAAAAAAAGGGGGGGGGGGGGGGGCGGCGGCTGCTAACAGGAGAAATAAAAGCTCCAGCTTCGGTGGCGCCGCTCACAGGGGTCAGCTGAGCCTCCAGCTAAGGGAAGGGTGTGAAAGGAAAGTGATGTTTTTGTGCCGCGTGGTACTTCCAATTACTGCACCCAGAGGACCGTCCACGTCCAACATCATCAGATCGGCATCCTGGATGAGTGTGTGTTGGAAGTGGAGGGTGTTATATTGTAAAAAAAGGGCACGTGTTGGTGTCAGATCTCTCTCACACACTCACACACACACACACACACTCTCACACACACACACACACACACAGGCCTAAAACTGGTGTTGATAACAAGACTGACCTTCAAAAAACAGCACTGACGAACACTTTTTAACCTTTTTTTTCTCATTTTTCTGTGCAAAACACGAGCAGAATAGACACACGCATAACATTTTGCAGTTAGCACTTAGGCGACAGACCTTTTATAAATGAGGCAAAGTCTTCCACCACGGTTGAGTAAATACAACCCATAGAAAAGTTCAGCCCGTTCTGTCAGAGCCTTGTACACACACGACAGAAAGAGCCACAACACAAACACTTACTTAGCCACCAGCGCTCGAATAAACAGCAATTTGGTGGAGGCTGATTTCAGCTCTTCAATCAATTTGGGCTACAATCCCTCTGATCAGCTTCATACAGCCCCCAGTGGGGGAACCCATTCACTAATCACTAACATGGGGTGTGTGTGTGTGTGTGTGTGTGTGTATATTTCAGTTAAGACACTGTGTGCACATTTTAGGGCTTTATCCCCCTAATTCCAATATATTTCGCTATGAGGCAGAGTTTTAGCGGAATATATTGACATTTGCATATAATTAATATTTTCCATCAAATGCGCCTGATTCTGTATTCCCATTTCATGATCACAAGTAACTACAATGTTCTAAATAAAACAACAATATTATCACGTCTGTTTCATCAACAGCAAATAATTCTCACGACTGCACGTAGAGATACTCATTATCATAATGGCACCCGCCATTAATTATGTATTTTAATGGAAAAAAGGATTCAACTACTTTCTTGGAGTCGGTGTGACATCACTTGGACCGCCACACAGCCAAAGACCACATGTGTGTCCCAGCAGTACGCCACATGTTGTTGAACTGTCACATTTTCACACCGGCGCCCGCTGTTGAAGGAACACTCGCAGACGCGGTTCCGTGCCAACAGAAAAAAAAAAAACAACACGTCTGCGCGGCGGCGCTGACACATTCACGTGCTCACAGCGTTACACATGCCGCCGTCCTGCTGGCCCGGCTGTGACCCTGCTAGCAGATGATGGAGCACACCGTATTCCCTGAAGTGGAGGCCTGGGCTTTTTAGTCAGTACGGGTAGAGTGTGGCTGCAGGGAAGGGCCTTTTAGCAGCCTATTCTCACTTCTTGATTTGAAGAGGGAATAAGAGCGACGCTGGGGATGTAGTGGAAGGATTCCACTCTCTGCGGCTTGTCTGCCACAAATGTGTTGGGGGATTTTTTATTTTTTTTTTGGCCCACTCCAAACTTGACTGAAACAGTTTCTTCGTTGTTTAATCATGATCTAGTTACATTTTATATTATATGGATATATAGAGTGCATTTCTTTCCTCAGCACGAGCCAGAGGTGCTACGGCAGTATATCACACTGACAGCAGGACTGGGAGAGACCTTCCTTTAAGTAGCTCTCTTTACTTTCAGTTCAATATCAATTCAAATACTTAAACGCGGACAACATCAAGATGCATTTGTACATAAAACCCGTCCTGCTTGCATGTCGGCACATAACCACAACAATGGATTCAGGCTGCTGTGTTCCCGTCTCTCATGTGCATCAGCAGTCCATGTGGAAACTATTACTGCTCGCGTCCAAACGGTGCAGTTTCAGTATTTGTGACCGTTTCTGTTACAAATTTGCGACAGATATCAGTTCTGTTTGGAAACATTCATCTCTCTTAAGGCTGAGTGCAATATTTTAAACGTAAGGCGGACGAGTTTGGAGCTTTCTCTTCTTCATGTTGCTCACAGTGTGAGCAGAATCGATTCTGGCAACCAGGTCCAGAACATCTTTCTTTGGCTTCGTGTTGAGCTTGCAGTCAGCCGGCTGTAATGGCTGTGGTCTAGTTCTCTGTATTTTTCCATGTCGTGCTTGGTTGTTGCCAATACTCTTTTTTTTTTTTCTTGTGGGTTAATATTTCACGTCAGATTTTTTTGTGTGGCTCAAAACAACTAAATCGTATCTGCCTTCACTCGTTGTGAAAAGGAGAAGGTGTGAAACAATATTGTTGGAGTCACTTAAAGTGCAGTCTTTGTCTGACGAAGACGGTTAGCAGCCAGTGAGCAACAGACTTCACGTGACAATATTCACAACTGCGATCGTTTTTTGAGAAAAAATATTTTGATTCTTTTGATCGGTGGACTATTACGACCAAAGGAATATAAATAACTGAGGAATGGACACATTCTAACTTCATGACAGCCTCACAGTTACCACTTAGTCTTGTTTACAATGCCGTAAACCTTGTACTTTTAAAATAACTGATCTCACAAAGTGTAGCTCGTCCATATTGACATCTAATTCAGATCTGCTTTTATTTGTCCAAACATGCGGCTGCACCCGGCGAGTAAAAGGGACTCTGCATCTAATTGGGGCTCATCTTTTAATGGACGTTTTACGGTATACCAACAGTACACACGGCTCCACGTTGCCTCTAATTAGTTCGTCCTCACAGGCTACATGAAACTTCCACTTCATTTGGTTTCATGTGTTGTGTGCGTTAGTAACATCTAAATAAAACTCGTGTGGGTTTTCTTTACTTCTGGATCCTTTGTGGGGCCTAATCCTTATTAGGTGTTAACTTGTCTTGGCCCAGATCAAAGCCAATGAAAAAGCCAGCGCTTGTGTTTATTTTCGGCGGCGCCGAGTCATCTGCAAATACTGTAAGAGACTCTTGGCCTCCGTGTCATTTCACAGGAAGGTCTGGTGCTCAAGTCTGCCGTAATTAATTGATTTGCTAATGAAGTTACGGTGTGTGCGACTCTCTAAATAACCCTTCCAGTATCTGTCACGCTGCAGCTTTGGGGACAGCACACGTGTCGGTTTATCATGCCAGAGCTCCCGATGCCTGCGCTCATAAATACACAGAGTGATGGAGGGAGAGGAAAACCAGGAGACACCGTGAGCACTCAGGCAGCGATGAGGCATCTCCATCTCTCGGTGGGGGTCTAGTACCTCTGATGGGAGGGGAGGACAGGACTCTTCTGTTTACTGCCACAGGTCTAGGAAGGGGGGGGGGGGAGGGAGGGAAAACTAATGGCAGCATGGCTCGATAAAGGGGGAAGGGGAAGGGAGAGGAGGGTTAGAGGTAGGAAGAGAGAAGCACAGAGAAAGAGATGGAGGACCGCTTGCCTGTTTAAGCATTTGGATTCAACAAAAGCTTGAATAAATGCATTTGCATCAGAAAAACAGCGCCATCCTATTTTTTTCCGCCATAAGCCGACCTGAACAACAGCTAGCAGTACAATCCAGCAGAGGGAGAAGTGCTGCACACCATCAAGCATCGACCGACGGTTATTTCAATCGTGTGATCTTTTACCTGAAGATGGGTACTGAGTGAAATGCCTCCCTTTCATTTGTCTCAATGCAGTTGACTTGCAACAGACGGGATTAAAGCAGCATGACAGCTCGGAGCTCGTACATCCAAAGTGAAGTACTTGGCTTGGGCACTAGGAGGCAAAAATGTCAAAACATTCATTCAAGGAGGGCTGTGGGGATGCAGAGGAGAGGAGAGGAGAGATGGAGGGACAGACGAACTCAGACAACGGAGTATTTCCATATTTTAAAGCCAGCACGCCTTATGGAAGGAGCAGAAACAAGCATTCAGATGCTAATGGGAGTGCATCTCTTCAATTTATGCAAACATGAGGAAGCTAAAAAGCATGCACTTAAGGGCAAACAGCAAAGTGAGTGCATCCACTTCTCTGTTGTTTGCCAATTGTTAAATGCAGATCTGTATGCATTTTTCATGTTACGATTCAAACGCGCGTGCTTGAATCTTTAACTTGCCGTTTTAAACAAGTGGGCTTCTACTAAGAGTTCCCAGGCTCGTGTGCGGCCTTGGCTTTGTGATTGGGTTGTTAAAATGAGAATACGCAATGGCGAAAAACACGCAGTGGCTTTTCTTTTCTGATTAATTCCAAAAATGTAAATGCCATATGCAGCTCTCCACTTCTAGAATGTCATCCTAAAAACTAAATATTAGCTTCAGCTCTGCTCTGGATCTTAATAAAGAACTACACAAAATGCAACCACGCGGCAAAAATGGGCATACATTTTAGTTTGCCACCATATCAAACTTCAGACACAGTCCTAGTCTTTGTACTGTATGTGGCGGGATGGCAATCATATGAAGGAGTGCTTTGTCTCGGCATGCACAACTTCAAAGCTGAAAAACGACGGCACCCATTTCCTCTGCCAGCTGTAATTGCCGCCTGCTACAGTATCACGCATAAACGCTTCACATAATCATGTGCCTGGAAAAGGCCGCCAATTGTTGCTGCACTCTGTCTATGCATGACACGTGACTATAATCCCTAGAATAGCATATCCTCTTGTAGCTGACTGACCTCCCTCATGATCATTTTGACAATAAGGTCTCCGACAGCAAACACTGACACTGCTAGCAGGGAATCACAACAGCTATAAGTGGTTGTATTTATAGTTCAGAAAGGAGAACGTGGGCTGAAAATGTAATAGAGCCTCATCAACAGTATCATTTTTCTTCTTCTTTATTGATTCCAACTACTGCTCATGTTGGCCCCTGTGGACAAAAGCAGTAGTGTCTTTTGCATTTGTTGGTGTGCAAATTCATTTAAAATTACATAATCGCTTTTCTTCTCTGTTGCAAAATGTAATAATGACCTACAACAGAAACTATAACAACGACACAAACCTCCAGCACTCCCAAAAGACCACGTCTGAATGGGGCCGTTTCACAAGGGGCATTACGAGGCGCTTACTTGGCCTGCAGCAGACAGCTTAATTAGGTCCACTTTTGGCATTTCTGCTCCTATTTACCCACATCTGTTTGCAACTAGCTGACCCGTATTGCACATGGTTGTGGAATGTCCAGGAAAGTTGTTCGAGACAGCAATCTGCAGTCCTATTTTTGACCCACTCCCCCCAAAGAAAATCAGTTTTTTAAGGATTTAGGATTGCCAAAGCAAAAATGAAATAAGCTTTCTTTTCTCTTCTGCAGAGATTTGTCCATGGACTAACCCGTTCACCGGAGATCAAAGCCATAAGTATTGATATAAAACATATCACAATTAATAACCGCCAAGATACTAGTGTACATACGCCAACAGCCGACCCTTTTTCCATTCCAACCATCCACAAGCGGGACTCATCAGCGGAGCCACATTTAACTGCAGCTGGCAAGTGTCAAGATGCAAAGATTAGGACGACTAATGAATATTAGCCAACTTGCAGCCGCTGGGTGTTTAGATGCAGTTCACCCCCATTGATTTCCCTGTTGGGGCGAAGACAACTTTATCCCCGTGGCAAGTCCCTGGCTGATCTCCCCCGACAGCGAGGCAGCCGACAGACAGACGAGGGGTTTTCTGGACCCCGACTCGAGCCTGGTAGGTGCGAGCGGGACACCTGACCGAGGCGAAACACACAGGGGCAGCAAAGAGCAGGGTCTGTGTACCAGTGGGTTAGGAAGTGGACAAAGATGTCCAGCTGTGGGTAGCCATCGGGATAATATTTGAGCCAGCACAATTATCACAAAGCCCAGTGTGTTGGATTATCACAGAGAGCAGGTGGCTGTGAAAGACAAGGAGCGAGAACGTGAGAGGAAGTGGGGAGAAAGGTGGCAGATGGCTGTAGGATCGTATCCAGGAGGAAAAAGAGAGAAGAACGCAACAGAGGAGAGACTCTGTCCGGGAAATATGAAGCCATAGGTTAGCTTAGCTTAGCCTAAAGAGAGCACTACCAGCCCCTATGAAGTGTAATACGCATTATATCCTGTTTAGTCTGTACAAAACACACTTGATAGAACAAGTTGTTATGTTCAGAGGTGTTGGTAGTCGGATTTTGTAGCCTAATATTTATATAGAGCGTACTGTATATGAGGAATACGACTCGACATGAACTCAAAGAGACTCATTTCAACCTCGCGTCACAGAGCCGTGCCCACAAAACGCTAATAGCTGAAGAAAACCAGATGATTTCAAACACGTCCTCATTGATTCGCCGCTGCACCTCTGCGATGGGAAATTGCTTTGACACAGTGAAGCAGGCATCTGTGGAGAGTGCTGCAGTGGATGCGTCTGTACAAGCACAGGACGTCAATAATTTACAGCGAGAATAAACAGCATCACTGCGACTCCAGTTGTTTTCTGGATCTATCCTCTGAGACGACTGGATAACAAACCGATGAATACACGGGAAGCTGGAAAACCTTCTGGTGGTAGGTGTGTTTGGATTAAGTACCACTGTGACAAAGACAGAGGCGCACACTCTGTGTGGTTTTCGTGGATTAAAGCGGAGATAATTTGGGCAAAGCCCCGCTCAGGGTAGACCCGTGTACGAGGCCAGCTGCCGCAGTAATTCATCCCATTTATCTTCAACTCAAGCAAATAAAAGGAAAAGACTTGGGGCCATGTAAAGTGGCCAAACCTTCATCAATGGTGTCAAACACAAACACACAATGAGCTGCAGGTCATCATTATTTCTGACTTACTGTCCTCCAATCAGAGCGGGTGACACAGCTGGGGGGACACCAGTTGGACACTGCTACGCTAATCCACCAGCCACCTGCTTGGGGTGAGGGGGAATTCACGCTCGACTCAATTTAGTCTTCTTCACCAAAATGATAGAGTCTGAGTCAACAGGAAAGTACTGTAAAGACACAGGAAATAAAACAACTCATTTGTTCTGTGTTAGGATTGTTTTACCTCCATTCCTCTTGCCGTTTTATTCTTCCTCCATTTTCCACCTGGTTTCATTTAGATTATGCGTTTCAGTGAAATTGTGTCTTGGTTATCATCTGAAATATCTTGTTTTCTTGTGTTGCGGGGAGGTTTGTGCTCGCCCCGTGGGTTAGACTATGATCATTATGACTGAGCAAATTATCTCAAATTGAAGTTGTATTACATTTTCTCCAATGATTCGATGTAATGAAACACAATTACCTCAAGAACTAGGACGTTAAAATCATTTCCCGCGTATTACCGGCCCACTTAAGTTTGTTGGTGCCCCCAGCCACTGTGTTCGGGGTCTGCTTTTGTTGTTCCCTGCACTCAGCAGCTCCACTCTGGGAGTTAGCATTCAATCCTCTCCCGTGGCTTTGAAGGGAACCGTGCTGCAGCTATCCAGGCACGCTCGCTTTACCAGAGTGTAAGGCACAGCTCGGCCTGTACAGGTCTCCGGACGCTGCATCAAAGCGTTGTGTGAAGCAGATCGCCTCACAACTTTTCTGTATCACGAGATGTGGAATGGACTGTGAGCGAACAAAGCATCGTTTGCCCCCCGAAATATTTCTGCTCCCTTCGAGTCACCTCTGGCTTAACACGGTCCCAGTGGTTTCATTTCACCGTTCACTACACACTCTCACAGATGTGCACTGCCTCTGGCATCCATCTAGGCGTTTATAAATAAGGCAAACTGTATGGAGAGCAGAATATCCATCCTCCTACCAAGCTACCTCATGTTTTAGACTTTGTTGAAGGAGTAGTTTTGAACTACAGCTCCAATAATTGTGATTCATAGGAGGTGCCACTGCTAATTAGCTAAAATGAGGTTGAATGCGTCTTACTATGTTTGAAACGTAACTTTATGAAGTTTTGTAATATCTCATGCTGATAGCCGGAGAGTCTAAAAGGAACCATTAATTTCTTCAAAACAGAAACTTCTGCAATATCTGATCAAATCTTTGTTAGCGATATTTCCCTTTTATCGTTATTGCATGGCTGCATCCACAATGGCAATTTATTTTATTTTATTTTTAATTGTAGAGACTTGTAGCCCAGTGTTGCCAACTCTTTTTCTAATGATAGTAGCAAACAGCACTAGGTTCAAAAGTTGCAAAATCTCCCTGAAAATGATCATAATGAACGTGAACATGGATATCGTTAGAACTCACAGCTGTTAAGCTCGCAGCTTGTGGAAGACTTCAGTGACGCGCAATGATTAATCAACAGATTTGTTATTTGTAGTCCTGATCAGACATGATTCATTTTTTGAGTCGCTCCTGGCAGTCATTAATTCATCGCTGAAGAATTTGATCAATTTTGAGTTTTTGTCGTCTGGTGGGAGGCGTACCGTGATCTAAGATGATGAGCTGGGCGCTGGACTGGATGTTGCCTGCATCGTTCTCCGCGAGGCACTGATAGAAACCCTCATCCGACTTGACCAGACCCAGAACCTGCAGGTTGTGCTCCTTCTACAGAGCAGGAAGCAAGACGAATGGGAACAAAAGGAAAAAAACAAATACGAGCAGTTAATGTTGTTATGTAGCATTTTCAACCAATCTCTCACTCTTAATTAATAACAACGTTGTCGTAGAAAGGTGACACTTCAGTGCCAAACTAACTCACGATTATTTTGAAGTAGTCACTGGGGATGACAGCATCTCCGTTCTTGACCCATTTGACAGTGGGAGCCGGTGACCCCGACACCTCGCACACAAAGACGATGTCCATGGACTCGTAGGCATAAACGTTGTCTGGCCGCTTGAGAAACTGGGGAGGAACTGTGGAAACCAGATGAGAAAAGGGGAGTCAGAGAAGTACAAAAAAAAAACATAAAAACATCACATTGATGGTGAAAGTTCAGTGGAATTGACTAAACAGTTAAAGCAAAGCAGCGAATAAGAGATGACTGCAGAAACAATGTGCAGGAGGAACCAATTTGTCAAAACTAACCAGGCACATCAAACTCCATGTGCCAGGAAATGAACAAGTCCAAGTGATGCCATGCCTCCCCTTCAACTGCCAAATTCCCAGTGAAGAGAGGATGGAAAGAACAACAAACAGCATCTATCTAACAACAACAACTTATCCAAAGGTTGTTCTGTTCCCTCCACACAACTGCGACCTTTCTAGCAGATTTGATATTAAGGTTCAATAACCTCTGTTCTTATTTATCCAAAAAAAAGAACAACGGCTACTTTTGTCCCAGCGCAGTGGGTTAGCGTGCCACACCGGCTAAGCTGAGCACTTGCAGATCTCCCTTCGTCCCTTTAATGAGGGCCAGAAAGGAGTTATTTGATCTGCTGGGGCGATACAGCGCCTCATCAATCTGTCCCAGAACAAGGTCACCGGGAGCGCAGGGCCCAGGCCTCGTCCTCGCTCTATAATTGGACTGCATGTGTATGTGAGGAGTGACGTGTGTGTGTGTGTGTGTGTGTGTGTGTGTGTGTGTGTGTGTGTGTGCACGCACAAGTCCCTTTGCTGCCTCTGTGCATTCTCTGATAAGCGGCAACCTCGCTGACCACAGTTTAAATTACTGTATTGTTAGTGTGCCGAGCTTCGCCACCAGGCCCCCGGGCTCTGTGATAGCCAGTTATTAGCATCTATTTTGTGGCATTTTCGCAATGGGCTGATTGGATATTAGCAGCAGTGGGTGGATGGGGCCCTTTCTCTGGCTTTATTCAGCAGAGCAGCAGGTTGCGAGGTCGGGTCCCCCTCATATGCTTGATGTAGCTGCGGCTAATTTACCGCAACATGAAATAGCTCGTGGACAGATTAGCGTTCATTCTGTTGGGAGAGAATTGAGCCTTTTATATTATAGTTAAACTGCTACAGATACAATGCCCTGCACATTATACACAGTTCTCCGGCAACAATAGTCACAATTCACCAAGAAGCAGTGCAGCTACAGGGCACAGTGTATTTTCCTAACCTTCAATGCACTTCGCTCTGTTCAGTATGATCATGCCCAACACAGAGCACACAAAGGGAGGAGAGGCACAGCTCAATAGAAGTCGCACACAAAGAGATGGCAGCGAGCAATTCCTACGAAACGCTTTCTCTGTATCGTCATCTAAGAAGCCAGAGGCAGCACCTGTGCGTGTGTCCTCAATATTTCTATAACTCTAGGAAAACAGCAGTGGCTTTCATCTTTAACATTTAAATTGCAAATGAGGTAATAAAGTGATTGTAACTGTTCCGTTACTTAATAGTTTCGGCAGCAATTAAAACAAAAATTAAACTGGATGATACTTCAGAAATGAACTGTAGTAAAATACAATAAACTAGACATTGTGCGCGCCACATTTTTACAATGTTTCTTCGTGAATGCTTTGCGCGGATGATGGCTATTGTACGGATAAAGTAAGTGACACACATATTACCCACTGTTCACTTTCCTCATCAAGTTGCCTTGCTTGCTATATTTATATACTTACACAGCGGGCTCAACGATTTAAAGTCAGCTCCACGTTTATATACGTCTCCAAGATTGTCAAAAAGTATTTTGGGAAATGCATTTCCAAAATTTTCGATGCCAAATACAAAAACTTAAAATGTTTCAAACAAAAGCCCCGCTCTACAGTAACTTGCTTTTCTTTCGGCGACCACCAAATGCCAGTCTTCCAATCCCATAAGGTAGCAGAACGAGTCAAACACGAAACCACTGGAGAGAGCCACAGGATATTGAAGCCTTCCTTAATGAGTGTCTAGACTTCTCTGTGAGCTGCTGTGGCGAATATTGACGACTGAGACAAGGACAGAAACGAGGACGGTGATGCTTGAGGACTGGATCAGTGAATGCTCGTCAAGACAGCCATCACCCTGCTCTCTCTCTGTGTGTGTGTGTGTGTGTGTGTGTGTGTGTGTGTGTGTGTGTGTGTGTCCCCTGCAGTAGGATGTGTGAACTGTGAATAATGTGTTTCACAGTGTGGCGTCTCCTGTATATTTGCCTGTTGTAGCTGTGCAACAGAGGCAGGTGGAATCCTTGGTTTACTTTGGTGTGTCAGGGAGACGGCGTTAAGACACCGGTGGGAGAGTCTGTGTGTGTGTGTGTGTGTGTGTGTGTCTGTGTGTGTGTGTGTGTTGAGCCATGTGTGAATATGAATCATTTCAAACGTGTCTGCATACTGGTTTCGTCCCACTATTACTGGTGCTATATGCCGTACATAATTGTATTTGCATCCATCCCTGCCGGCTAAATGTGCAGGGATAGAGTTGTATTATGTTTTGCTGTTTGTAATACAAGTGTGGCTGTGTAAGTGCCTGCTTATGCATGCGAACATATGTTTCTGTACGTCCACGCTGTCTCAATCTGTGCACGGTCATGATATTCATATGGGGTTTTGCATCACATTGCAATGCCTTTGTATGTGTATGTGAGTGCAGAGCCCCCTAGTGAGGTTTGCTGGTGACAGGATTTGCTGGTGACTGGTACCCTGTGGCTCTCTTTATCTTTCTCTCTCTCTCTCTCTCTCTCTCTCTTCGTTTTACCACTCACTCTCGTTTTTTCTACCCGACTCTTAATCTTCCTATAACTCCCTGTTTATCTCTCCATCTTCAGCCTCCCCCTCACCTCTCCCCATCTGAGCAGACATGCACCATTTATCTAAAAGCAGTTCAGACATTCGGAACCTGTTGGACCGAGCAATGAGTAGAAATGCCTAAATATACCGGTGCTGCTTGAGCGGCGAAGCTTTCAGGACTCAACAGAGGGTGGTGTGTGTGTGTGTGTGTGGAGGGGCAACTCACAATGCAACATGTCTGATGACCTTCCTTAATTGGATGTTTACAGCATGAAACATGCATATGCAAATAGTCACATTTACAAAAAGAAGCAGAAAAGAGCAACAAACGCCAGCTGTTGCTCAACTCAAACAGCACTGAAGTTACCACTTCATTCTTTTTTTTTATTAATATGCCATTCATAACCAGAACATTGTAGATAGCAGTAGTGTTTTTGACCACAGGGGGACTACAAAATAAACACGCTGACCGCAGAGGGCGGGACCACTGCACTGTGAGAGGTAGTAAACTAAAGGGGATTCAGGATTCAACAAAAAAGTCTTGAGAAAACATTTGACGTTAAATCATTATGCAGTAAGACGCATTCAAAACGATATCGATGTATACAGTGAGTTTTGTTGAACAGATGTTGAGCCTGCTTGATTGACAGGTGTCTTAGCCTACCACACGCTTCCCATCATCAGCTCTCCTCTAGGATCTCCTGGATCCAGGAACTGACAACGATGGTAATAAAGAAAGTGACAAATCAAAACGCAGGACTAAGAACATGTCCCTTCATGAGCATATTGAACGACGTCGCATGAACACGCCAGGTCCATGTTTTTCCTACACTCTATCCTGCAAACACACAGATGCTCAACTCTTTGAGCTGGAATGTGTCCAAACAGGAGCACAAATACCACTCTAATGAAAGGGAAATCCTACAGAGACAGAAAAAGAACAAAGGAGAAGGCAGACACGCAAAAGAGAGAGAAAAAACAACAAGATCAAAACAAATATAAAAAAACCCCGATGCCAGTTCTTCGGAGCTGGTATTATGTCTCTAGCCTGTAGCTTAGTAAAATAAGCTTTAATGCAGACTTACACTGACTCCAGTGAACTACGAAAAGGTCACGCGAGTGTGCCTCAATGTGAGCTTGAACAAAAGCCCGTAGGATTCCTAAAGGGATTCTGGGAAGATCACTTTACTTAAAGCTTCACTAGTAGCCAGGATACGCTGAATAGCGATATAAAAAAGCCTCCACCTATTAGTACCGATATAAAAAAGTGAAATATCAAAGTCAAAAAGCTGAAGAAGGCAGCTGTATCAGTTGGAGTACTTTTTTCAAACGCTTTAAACATAAATTCTCAAACACCTGGACCACAGCGGTCATCCACTAAGGCCTAAAGTAAGACTGCTAAAGCTGAAGCATCCGAAAGACATGTTCCTTCTCCGTTAGCTTCATGAAGTTAAACAACAGCTCTTTGGGTTTACTCTGAGGGCAAGTGGAACTCGGAGCGAGCTAATTGCCCACCCTGCTCTTCCAGAGATAAGAGCTTCACTCTTAATCCCGGTCAAAACAAACAGCTCCGGCAGAAAGGCCTGTAGGATGCTTGGTGTTTGCTTTCCTCGTCGTTGAGGTGAGCACAATGTTCCGTAAGAGGCAGCGTCACAGAGAGGGAGTTCAATCTCTGGACGTTTTTTTGTCGACTCACTCCGATGGTTCTCAAATTACAGGAATTGAGTGAAAGCAGAGGCCTGAGATTGTCCGTGAAATGCTGAAACAAAGCTCTCTTGATGGTAGAGAGGTTCATGGTGCATGCATTTTAAAAACATGCTCATGTTTTAGATTTGAAGTCTTAAATAAGAGAAGTTTTTAGTGAGTTAACTTCAGCAGAGCTTGAGAAGAAGCGGGTTCGTTCGTCTTGAATACAGATGCAGGAACAGTTTAGGATTTAGATACGTAAGTTCTTGTAAAGTAAAACCGTCAAATGTATTTTTACTTAAAGAACTGCAAATTGATGCAACATGTCCCTAAAGATTATGAACAACCACTGTAGTAACGGGCGTCGTCGTCTCGAGCCACAAAAGTGTTTCAACCCATAACCCGAATCAAAACCTTCCTGAGCGGTGACACCAAAACCAGCAACGTGGCGATGAATGACTCAGTGACTGAGTTTTACAGCCGGACAGGCCGGTTGATGCAGTCAGAAGCTGCTGCCCACTCAAAGTCCTGGTGAGCCAGGCCGAGCTGGACCGGGTTTCCAGCAGCAGATGAAGCAACATGGGACAGACTAGCGCAACGGCTCCGGCAGAACGAAGCACTTAAGCTGCGGTTACACTTGTCTTTTCAATACATCCAATCGTGCCAGGATACTGTAAGTCTGTACGCTCCGGGATCGGATATCGCTCACATCGGCATCCGATCAGACGTCATCGCATCATCCCCCCCCCCCCCCCCCTTACACGGGAGTTCCTCTCCGGAGCGAGAGCAAAGGGAAGAGAGGAGAAAGAGACCGGGCTGGAGCACAGTCTGAGGCGTGTGAAGTTACTGCTGATGAAAACTCAACACATCCTCGTTTTTCTGCTTCAAAATAAAAGCTTTTGGGACTATTATTCTGAAGCATCTATCGGAAAATGTGTTTATCACTGATTAGCAAAGCTTTGTTAGCGGCTAATCTTCCAAGTCAACTTAGACTGCAGGGAGGAAGAGTAAGCAGCTAAAAGAATGGGAGACTTTTATTGTGAAGACGTTCTAGGAAGTGAAATGTTTATTCACCGTTTTACAGCCGCAAAATACATCCAATTACCATCAGATCAGGCAGGTCATACCAAAGGGTCTCATTTAGGGCATGAAATGACAAAAGCCGCATTGAAAAGACAAGTGTCACCACAGACTGTGAAACAAACAGCAGGTGAATGCAGACACAAGAGAGGGCGTGGACGGTAATCAGACACCTCCACACACATCTCACCCCACTGGTTGAGATAGAACACCCTTTGTGAAAAAGGGAAAAGGTGTGTGAGTCTCTGGGTGTTGCTCCTCATCAGGTTAGCATCATTAAAATAGATAAATGGAAAGTTTCTTTACATTTCGTCACTGCTCTGTGGCACTGCAGGGGGGGGGGGGGGCAGGAAGATGGCGTGCCGAACTAGAAACAGACCAAAATATCCACCAGATCTATATCAGATCTCTAATTCTTCCACGCGCCGTTTAAAACAACTACTCCTGTCACGAACTGGGAAATAAGCTTTGAGCAGAGTTCAGAAAAAAACCTCTCTACCGCATTTTCAACTGATACGTTAACAGACGCCACACGCTCTGAAGTTACAGTCACATGTTTCTTTTTTTTACCGGTGGAACAATGTGAGCCGGTATGTAGATGTGATATAAATTCAATAAGTTACTTTTCTCTTGCTACAAAAGAGGAAAGAAGAAGTTGGAACTGCGAGCTGACAATTCGTTTTTATGAGTTCTGTCTATTTTTGGGCCATTTCTATAACAAGGCAAAAGCACTCCTCCTGTCTGTGGTTGTAAATCCTCAGCCCATATAGGAGAGACATGAAAGACATGGAACTTTTACAGGGGGCCGGGCGGGATTTCCTGCATGTCAGCGCTGCACATGGAAAGAACAATTAAGTTGATGACATGAGGCCTAGATAGATGAGGGCCACTGACTCGGAGCCCCATAAAACGGGAAACATACATGTTTGTGGAGAGATATTTCGGTCCTGCAAACACACACACACACACACATACAGAGTCCAGGTCTGGGTGGTGCCCCTGTCACGCAAGACCATAATCAAAAGCTGCTGCCTCCTCTGGCCTCATTTATCCTCCTGCCAGCTCTAATAGAGGGTGAGGCGTCACAGCAGAGTCATACTGAACAGAACACACACACACACACACACACACACACACCATGCAATCCTAGATGTGACATAAAAGGAAGGATGACGTTCTTGGTTGGAGTCTGACATTCTAAAAAAAAAGTTCTACTGTAGTTAAGAAAAGTTGAGCTTCACTCCAATGCCAGATTGTGTTTGTGTCTACACATTTAGAGGCTCTAATCCTCTTTATCTCACTGGCACATTTAATGAAGAGACTTGTATGGCACACGCTGCTCTGGGATAGCTATTGCTTATTTTTGGCCGCCACTGACGTTATCTCTTCTCCTGTTTGTACATCATTTCACATTGCAAAGAGGTTCTCATGTCTGTCGAGTTGTTTGGTCATGGGTAAGCTTTGCAGCCGAACATTTTACTGTTTTGATTGGGAGGGAGGACGGTCACTCGAGCATCTTCTGTTGTTCGCTGCCACGCTCTGCCCGAGCCGCTTGAAAGAGACTTTTCCCTCTACAGCCCTGCTGTAATAAGTGGTAGACGGTTCTGATCAGTGCGGTTCACTGCTGAGGCACTTTGAAACCGATATTCCTGACGTGTAAATGCCTGGGTACATTATGGGAAAGTGTTTCCCGCTCACACAGGCGCAGTTAAGAGATTATTACAACTAAAACGAATCTGATTCTATTAGAGATCTGACTGGATAACACTTTACTGATTTACATATCACACTGTGTGACTCATCATTTTCAGAAACATCTGTGTAATACTGTAGATTTATTATCACATTAGTGAATCGATAGGTTCAATAACAGTATACATCATGAACAGGAAGAAGACGAAGACCTTTAGTGGAAGAAACACGTCATCTTTATTTGATGATTTAACCACTATAAAAAAGGTTTTTTTAATAATTCTTCAATAATTAATTAAAACTCGTTGATACTTGATCTTATAATTCATGAGTGCCTGGGTTGCCTTCCTGTTGATGCAGTTTTCCCCCCCGTTCTCCAAGAGCACGGCACAAGTTACCAAAGCTTGTTGATTAAAAGATAAAAAGTATAAACCTATTCTAGGTGGGTAGCAAACGAGGAGACTTTACGTTAACTGAAGAGGTTCAATCTTTGAATAACGGTGAGACCATGCGCGTGGAGTGAATGCATACAGGTGTATAGACCAAGTGCATACTTGACCTTGTGTGGCATCATTATGTATGCATGGCTGTGTGTGTGTGTGTGTGTGTGTGTGTGTGTGTGTGTGTGTGTGTGTGTGTGCACCTGCTGCGGCCCCCATGCATCTCTCCCCTCCACAGATGAGCACCAGCTGCATCGCAAACCCCCAAGCTATCTCCGGGCAAAAACAACGTCTTACCGCATCACATCCCCGGCTGACTCTCTGCATCTCTTCCTCGGCACAAACTGTCCAGTCTTTATGAAAAGCCACTAACCGTAAAACACACAACTCCTCCTCGTTACTGCGGCAAAAGAGGCCCCGAGGTGTTTTTAGAGGCAGTCAATCGTAGGGGAAAGTTGTTTTGATGTTAGTATGGATTCATACCACACTGATTTGTACCGGGGTCTTTTACAAGCGCAGCCACTCCTTGAGGGAATCAATTGACCTTTCAAGTGTCACTTCTGTTGTCAAGGGAGCAAATCAATGCCACAATCTGGAGTCTTGGTGAATCTGTATGAAGCAAATGTAATTAGGCCTGTGAGTCTCCAGCGTGGGATTTAATCAAACAGTTTTATCCTATTACAGTGACGGATGTCTTTCAACATATCGGTCAGTCAAGCCTCTACAACGTCGTGACGTTGGAGGTGAAGGCCGGCAGGGGTCGGGTCAGAGGTTTCGGGGGACGGACTTAAAACGAGCGAAGTCAGATGTCCACCTGTGCGCTGATCCGATTTTCCATTACCGTCTACGAGTGTCGACTGCGGGCGACGGGAAATGATGAAAGTGTGGTGGAGGGGTGATGAAGAGATGAAGGGATTTGGGGAAGAAAAGAGATGGAGTCATAGCAAGATGTGGCCGCGTGTGAAATGCAATGAAGCGGGGAATGAGCCTCAGGGTGTTTCCCCCATTCTTTAGTTATTTCATACCAAATCCTGTTGACTTGCTTCACCTGGGAAAAGCACACAAGCACACATGACGTGTGTATGTGTGTGTGTGTGTTTTCCCACCAACACAACATCTGACAACAGTAATTACAACGCAGCTACTGTGGGTGCGTTGAAAAAGTGTGTTAGGATGGTTTTATGTGAATTGGTCGGATTTTTTCACAGCATGTTCTACTGTACAGATGCTATTTATGTGCTTTGCATATTTCTATAGTTAATTGGAATATCTAGTGGCTATCTGACAATAAATGCTGACACAGCTGTATATTATGTTGCATTGTTAGAGTTAAGGGATGTGGTTTTTAATAACTATTGTACCACTGGCGCTGGCGCTGTAATTTCCCCTGCGTTGATAATGATTGGCTCAACAGCGCGATATTATTGACATTTCATTTTTTTGCAAATTACTTTATTTATCCTGATTTCAGTGCTATATATCAGCTTTACTGCTATGATCACTCGGCATATTGTTTCAGTTGTATTGAAGTTTTAATTGTTGTTGCTCTGCACTTGTAGCCTACATGTAGGATGTGACGGTTGGTCTTTTGGGGTATCTGTCCCGCCCCTCCTCCTATGTGATTGGATGGCTGGGCATCTTACCCAAAGTTGAAGGTTCTCAACTCTTGACCACCAGTAAAGGACATCAAAACTTGCAGCGCTAAGCGCAAAAATGATGCTCAGCGCTCCAATTGCAGAGAATTCAAAAAAGAAAACGTGTGAACATAGAGGTTGTTGCGGTTGCTTGCCATCGCCTGCAAGCCGTATGTACCACCGATATGAAGTGCCATGAACGCCTCTTGCATTTCTTAATTCACAGTTGGGGTAGAGGCGAGCACATCTCACATGAAGACATATAACCCTTGTTGCAGCTCCACATGGCTCGCTTATTGTTACCACATGAGACACAGGGTGAATATAGTGTGTGAAATAATGAGGTGGCATCAGTGTGTGTTGTTTTTGTGCTTTGGGAATGAAGACGTTTTAGAAGCACACCGTGGCACGAGTACTGACCGTGCTCGTGTCTTTATTTTAGACCAGCCTTGCATAAATCAGGTTCTTACTTTCAAAGTAGGACTTTGAAAGCGAAGATTAGTCAGCATCCCACTTGGGAAATAGCAGCTGTTGCTTGTGAAAGTGTGATAATTAAAGCTGATAAAAAAATATATATATGTCTTATAATGAATGTGTCTAGCATATTTAAATTGCTCATTAACTCCGAATCTTCAGTGATAACTAGTAGAGAATCAGCAGTCTGGCTTCTTCACAGAATTGACATAAAATTAGATGCAGAATTAACTTCTTTTTCTACCTGAAGCCCAAAAACAGACAATAATTTGTCGTCACGTATGAAAAATATTTCAGTATATAAACAGGAAAACGTGTCCTGCTGCTGCAATGTAACATGGAGAAAACACAAAAACAGCATAAAAGCCAGGCTGATTATTGAGTGAACTAGTTACTTAATATTAGTGATTAGTCTGAAGTAACGTATTTGGGAAGTATGGAAGTCTTTGACACTATTTGGTGCTTCTGTTGCAGAGGTGAACTACATGTGCGTTTTCTCACTATGTTGTCGAGTATCTAAAAAAAAAAAAGCGGCCAGCTACTCTTTCAGTCTCTTCTAATTCTAGTTCTCGTCTTTCACCCGGCAGCAATACGTGCAGCTCAAATCTTTCTGTTATTCCAGCGTGAGGAAGAGTTATGTGAAACCGCAGACAAACAGGTACACACACTCCATATCCTTACTTATGCTGAATACATCACTCACTGTCAACGCTTCCTCGATATCTACCAAAACATATTATCATTTTTCATCGCGTGCAGTGCATCTCAATAGGGCTGAGTCGCCTGCCTGTGTACCTCAACATGGTTTGCATACGAGTTTATTTCATTTCTAACTATATTGTCAGGGGCCTTGTTTCAGGCCTGTGATGTGCCTCCTGAAGACATTTAATAAGCTCATCCCCAAATATAATCAGATGAAACGAGACTCTCTTCAGCTCTCCACCACCGCACTCTCCTAAGTAACTAATGCATCACTTGCCACCACTCCTCACTAATCTCCAGTCTCTGCTTTAATTTCAGCCTGCCCAGTCACCTTGTTCCCAATGTATTCATTCCCAAGAATGTTTTGATCCGTGCCTCTGACACTGTTCCGATTGTGTGCCGACAATGTGGTTTGTTTGAGGGTACCTACCTTGTATGGTGAGCTGGGCCTGGGCTTCGATGGTTGCGTTGGTGTTGTCCGCCGTGCAGGTGTAGATGCCGGCGTCGTCCTCTGTGAGATTGGAGATCTGGACACTGCCTCCTCCCAGCAGCTCCACACGACCCTCGCTGGAGACGCAAAGAAAGGGAGAAACATGAGAAATGTTACTGTGAACAAGTCTTTCCTCCTGATTTCCTTTTTTTTAAATAAATAGTATTAAAGATATTTAGGGCTTTGCCACATGCGACACTGTCAGCATTCCATAAAGAATACTCCCTTCCGGCTCATTAAGGTACCTGAGTGGCAACGGTTGTCTGGAGCTCAATGTTCACCTACTAGCCTGAAGATGACTCCACATCCGTCACCGTTTACCAACTCTCTGAATTAAGAAATAGATCTGGAAAAAGGCGATTTATGGACTGCTCGAGAATCGGGTGAGATAAAATAATACTTCTAAAGAGTACATGTACTGTACAAAGTCATATTTAGGCTACAGCCGTCAATATCGTCGTTACATCGCCTTAACAAATGTTTTCGTTCTCTTTCATCAGCTGTAGATTAACTGGGGTGACGTGCATCTACAGAACAACAACAACAACACAGCGATCTAAACTCAAGGAGACGCGATTGTGACGGCAAGAACTCCCGTTCAGTACCGACGGAGGTATTCAAGGTTCACAGGCCTTTAACATGTTGAGTATTTCCCTTCTCTCATGCAGGCTCCAAATACTGTTCGGTCTGTTTGTCCCGAAATCATTATGAAAATGCATCTTTCCATGTATAAGAGGATGAACTGCAACACACAGCGGCAGGAGAGGAGGACTGAACAAGCATTCGAGTGCAACATCGGGGCTTTCCATCAGGCATTTCAGAGCAATCGTGAATATTTATCATTCCAATTTCTATTGACGCCTAATCAAAAAATGTAACAACATATCTATTTGTATGGCCTCCTTTTGAACCAGAGACCCTCCTCCATTTTAAACAGTCCTAACTTTGATTTTCCCAATAGGCCCAAGGGGCAAAGCAGTCTGTGGCCAAAGCTCTGGCTTGAATCAACAACCACTGGAGCATGGGAGCAGGAGGAGGCTGAGAGGGAAGAAAAACAGGAATCAATAGCTCACAGAGAACTCCGCATTCAGAAAGAAAGACAGAGATGCAGCAGCAGCAGCGGGTCGGCCGAGGAAGATAACAATTCAAAGACGGCCACAGCAAGAAAGATGCTACCGAGGAGAGCAAGATGGGTGCATTGTGGTTTGTGCGCAGAGAGGATACACGCAGAGGTAAAGAGTGCACCGAGGAAAACAACTCCATGCTGCAGGTAGTTTTAAACAAACTGCTGACTATAGCTCGGGCTTCCACGCGAGCTCCCGCTTCTCTCTCCCCGACAAGTCCTGAAATTTGGCAGCATTGGCCTTTGAGACCATCTGCCTGTCTGTCTGTGCTGGAGCGGCGCATTCGAGTGGCACTCGACCTGCTGTCACCGAAACCACATCACTGTTTCACTTGAATTGTAGGGATGAAATGGACTATTAACTTCTGCATGAACCACAGTCGCACGAGAGTCTAACAGTCAGCTCACGCTTCCATTTCAGGTGAGAGGGGGGCTTACCGCCGCATACGGTGAAACTGTCGCGACTGGAAAATGAGAAAGCCAGGATCGCAAAATGATATGTGCTAAAGATTTAGATGTGATTAGGAGATATCGCTGCTTCGTAGGGTTTTTGTACATTTTCTTTTTTGTCAGAGCATTTGATTTATTGATCGCTGTCTGGATGTAAAAAGAATTTCAACAAATAAAACAAAAATTGTTTTTAAAAATGTATTACCTACCCTTGCTTTAACGCAAAACCATGCACTCGATAATGTTGAATATCTAGATCGATGGAGCAGAGGATGCTGAGATGTCTTGAAGTTGTCGACAATTTATATTGCACTCAAGTTCACATTGTATAGAAATGACAGCAAACCTGTTGTTTGGCCTGCAGGCAAGGAGCAGGTCAAAAGTGCCACATTGACCTGTTCGCACTGACAGGAAACACGAGTTAAAATCACTACGCGAGTCTAAAAGAACTATCGAACAGTGTAGTAAAGAAAGCCATCGCAAAAACTCAGCAGGAAGTCTGACAGAGAATGCCCCCGAGTGTTCGGGGGGGGGGGGGGGGGTAACGTAAGTGGGCAGCTGCTTTCTCTCTCGGTCCTGAGACGGCAGAACATTACACAGAACCACGGGAAATGCCATTCTGTACATTCACCGCTTCCCCGTGGACAGGAGAGAGTATGGCGGACTCCGTTGAGAGGCTCTGCATGTCAAATCCCCGCTGAATGAGAATTTCCCCTGAAAGGCGTCCCAGAGTTGGCTGTGCCAGGCATTCCTGTAGTTCGCCTCACCAGGACAACTATTCACTACGCTTGGCCTTTAGTGCTGCATGCGCCATAAAAGGCATTTGACAGCTTTCTCTTGCACTTGAAAGAGGAACACACAGCACATATCAAACCACCAGCAGGCACTTTCTCATTCTGTTTAGAGGAAGTCAATCTCACTGCAGCGCGGCTAAAGTGCTCTGCGGAACAAAGAATGTGTTACTTTTTTTTTTTTTTTTTTTTTTTAAGAGACGGCGAGGGAGGGAGACAAGAGTAAATTGGCTCGAGCTGAATGGGCTGAAGACACCTTGTGCTATTGTGAGGGAGCATTTGTGGTCGCTTAAATAAAGACAAGGCGTCTGCTGCGAGGGTATGAAGGATATCTTGTGCATTAGCTCGCAGGTCCTTGGTGAGACATGCCGCTAAGTGAGGCTCTAATTAAAACCACATTATCTGTATTCCTCTACAAAGAGCGGCTAAATTATCTCACCGATGCCACTGTCACTTCGGTCTTGTTTCAAAACAGCGTACGCTCACACAGCACACACACACACGACGGGAAGATTACAGCGAGTGTGTCAGGCAGACAAGGTGCATTGCCGCTAATTGGCCTCGTGTTTTTTTTTTTTTTATTAATTCCTCTTCCAGCAGCTACAACTTTCCACATTGTTACAGTTGCGCTGTGCAAAGGAGGTCACGCAACGTTGCAGTATTCCAACAACATCCTCCTCCCTCTGGTCCTCTCTCGTGTGTAACTGCTCCAGAAAAGGTGTTGACAATGTCCTGTCAACACCAAACGGGTCCCCGACACAATCTTCATCCCCTGTTCTGCCGTTTGGCTGTCGAACGGTGGTGGCAGAGACTTCAGAGACGGGCTTCTGGGGGGCGAGGAGCACATTTGGTATGTGTGAGTGGCGACTCAGCCGTCCGTAACACAGAGCGGCGGCAAGGTCGGCACACCTGGGCGAGGGGAAGCTGCAGATCACTGAGGAGGAATGGGCAGTGCCGCGCGCTGTCACAGTGCAATCAGCGGCGCTGTGACAGGGTTTGGATGCGGGTCGTGCTATCTGCAGCGCAAGAAGGGAGGCAGGTGGAATCACAATAGCCACAACAACAACAAAAAAATGAATTAATCATTTATGGAGTGGCAATCTCTGAACCCATTTTAGTTTGGCGTCCTTTTTCCTCTCTACTTTTCTCTCAGTACAAGTTTATTTTGCTTTCTCCACTTTACTCTCCAGGTCTACGAACCCCTCCAACATCTGTGTACACAAATTGAACTCCCCCCCCCCCCCCCTTTTGACCAAAACATAATCAAAACAGCTCCATGAACTTGAATCATGTTCAAGGTGCGAAGAAAGCAGCGGGGTTTTCATTTCACAGCCCAGGAGGGCCGGCAGCTGATTGGAGACTCCGTTCTTTAACTACAACTGTACAACTGAGATGAGCTTTAGACTACGGGGAGACAAACGTGAGAGACAAATAAGAAAGGAAATAAATCAGACAGTTAAGGAAATAAATGACTGAATTTTTAAAATGAAGGTGAGGGAAAAACACGTGGTGCCAACAGCAGAGGCCGGGGCTTCTCAAGTGACTCAGCCATGAAAACGTTTTTGTTTTCCTCTGGCTCGTAATGGAAAGCGACAATGCCCTCGAGAGAAAAACAGCTCTTGCATACCTGACTTTATTTGCTTTTTTTTTTAAACCCCAAGAGTAAACCGATCGTTTAATTGGTGCATATTACGATGAGGCCTGCAGCCCATAACTCGCATTATATACTTTTAGATGGCTCCGGCGGACCAGCGGGGCGCTTGAAGCCATGTGAACCCTGTGGGTCCCGTCACGTCAAGACTTCCAGCACTCCATCGGATTATAAAGCGGCTTAATAGGACATACATCCACATAATGTCTGGGGAAGAGCCACAGTAAAGCCTGCAGGTGAGTCGTTTTATGCTGTGAAAGACAGTGTGCAGGTCCAGGCTCTCTGAGAATAAACACCCATATTGCCTGTTCTATTTGAACGGATGATGCCGCACAGTTTTAGCTTCTGGAGCCAAATTACAGTACGTGCAGAAGGAGATTTTCTTGGAACCGATCAAAAAAATGCAACTAGCTGTTGATTCCGCCAATGGCCAATGCAATCCTCTTATCCTCAATTCCTACATGACACTAAACGCAAAATGATGACAAGAATGCAAAGAAGAAGAATAGATGCTATGACAGGAAACACGCTTTGAAGAGAGCCGGTGCGTGCGAGCGTGTCTGATGTGTGTGACGTGCTGGAGGCTGAGCGACATCCTAAAAGGAGGCTTCCAGTGCTCCACTGCCAGAAAACCATGTTGCTTGTCTTGTTTTCTCGGCCCCACGTGCAGGCAAAACCACTCCATTACCTTAAACCCCCTCTGCTGCTGCCGTCCATCATTTTACAAGTGTTGAAGAAATGTGAGTTTCCGAAGCAGAATTCTGACCATATGGGCCTCCTGTGTATCTGAACACCGACAGTACTGTGCATGCCAACCTCTCTCAACGAGGGAAACGTGTGGAGCAGAAGAGTTCCCATTAATACGCACAATGGATCTTCACTCTTTCTTGAATGCTACTTTTAATACACAAGTTTGAAGGTACACCCTGCAAATTCTGATGCATAATAATGCTCAGTTTTGAGATGTAGGAACTAAACTACATGTTTACTATTGAGGTTGTAGTAGACAAAGATGTTGTACTGGACTGTATTATATTCTGAGGTGTTTTACAAGCATGAGGTGGGTAAAATATTAGAAACACATTTCAATAGAAGTCAGTCCAGCACAACACCACCTCAGTAACAAACACCTTCAACAAACAAGTTTATATAAAAAAGTCAATCTTGCTAAAAAGGAAGCACATGTGCAGAACTGTTGCACTGGAATGCATTCGATTTTATAGGCGTACCTAATGAAGTGGCCGGGGAGTGTGCTTCCATACTCACATTCTGACATTTAGATTAAAAGAAAACTACAATCCTCCAATATTCCACCTCAGGCAGAAGTCTCTGTACTCGGCGGTGCGAGTAACCGTTGTATTCATCAGCCGAGTCTACGCTGCCCAATGACATCTGAAACGCCACTAAGTACTGCTGCTGCTGCAGGATGACAAAGAGTTCAGCACGAGGCGGACATTTGCCATTAACCTCACTAATAGTCACTCCGAGGAGAGAAGCGAGTGAAACTCATAGGCCATTAACATTGATAGGTCGCATCTCTGGCAGGCTGAACGGTTGGGTTGCACTACCCGGGCTTTTGTTTTTTTTTACTGCGGTGGCTCGGTTTGAGAACAACATGACAAGAGCAGAATGGTGCAGTGTGTCCTGAGGTCGGTCGGGAACCCAAAGGTGGGAATTAAAAAGATCAATGACAGCAGCGGATGGTGTGGGTGTTAACAATGGCACTGCACTTAAAAGAGTGTCGGGAACAAAGCAGGTTAAAGTTCTGCACAATTTAACGAACATTAATCACGAGCACCGTTTTGGCTTCTCGCAGTCAAATGACCGATCGAGTGCGATACAGACGTTTAAATTGCCTTAGAAAACTACGCTACCACAATAAACAACCAACCACCAGCCAGCGTTCAGGATGTTTTGGCTTTACTTCTGGGGAAATGTCATGTCTGTGTGTGTGTGTGTGCCCCCCCCCTAAAGCTCCAGCTTACGAAAACCTTCCCCGAATGCTGCGGCTGCAGGCCAGCGTAGAACAATAATACACTGCATTTGTACTTGTTATGGAAGCACAGCCTTGAACAACGTGATAGTGCAGCCCTAGTCAAAGATACAGACTAGGATTATGGACGATTGCATCTGAAGGATTGTCAGCTCGGGTGAGCTTAAAGGGCAGAGGCATTAGCTCGGCCATGCGGCCTTTGCAAGAGTAGTAGAACCAAGTCTTCACTGCTGCATCCCTCAAACCGTTGTAAAAGTGCCGGTGGCATCGCATATTACAGTTATAATACTTAAATAAGCTTTGATATGAGGAGCTAACAACTCCGTATAGGTTTTATTGTTTGGAGTTCATAATTACAATGAGTGTTGAATGACGGTTGAGGTTTTCTAGGAGGTAAAACTAGCAGGATTTGGATTTAAACCTCCAACACTAACACTTTTGGTCTCTTATTGTAAAACAATGTAATGTGTGGCGGCATGGACAATAGGGTCAAAAGACAATTTTCATTTCCTTTGCAAAATTTCCCATCGACAGCCGTGTAACTATGCATTTGTATGCACTGTTTTCTCTCACCCAGAAAACAGCAAGCGAATAATGTGTGTGTGTGTGTTTGTATGCGAGACATATGGGAAAGAGGGTTAGACTGCAGTCCAATAATAGTCCAATTGCAAACAAATTCCCCACACCGTGCTTCCCGCTCTCTATACACAAGTAAATGCAATATACACAATCATATTTAAATGAAGGCGAGGAGACGGATGGCTTGGAGGCTTTGGAAGGGGGTTGATTTACATGCTCTGGCAATTCCCTGTTGCTAGCGGATATGCATAATTCATCCGTTTTATTGACTGCTGGAGAATTGTATTAGGTGATAGAGTGATACTCCCAAGAACAAAAGACGACTGCCCTTTTCATGAGCGTCATCAGGACCAGCGTGTGCGACGAAAAAACCGAAAGGGCCGTGTCGCTGCGCACGCTGGCACCTGCCATCGATGACACGCGGCGCGTTGTTTTTGCTCGGTGCGCGTTTTCAACATGTTGACTGAACAGCTTCAAGAGTTACATATCCGGTCACGGTGCTGCTGAGCCGAATCACAATGAACAGTGAGCTCGGCGTCCTTGGCAACAGACTGGCTCGGGAGCCTAAATGAATTTGAGGCCAGGATCTGGTGAATACACAAAGAGCGTGTTACTGCAGAATACAGTGCAGTTGACACGGCAATACCAGTCTTTCATTCAAGATTGTGGATATACAGTTAGTTGAATAATGTTACACAACAGAGCATCATAGATAGTCTGTGTAGCATCCCCTACATGTCTGGGAAAAATATATTTACGTATTAAAAATAGGAATAGACAACTTTACAGTTTTTTAAACTATGATTATGTGCATAAATGTGCACATGCTATTTGGTAACAGAAGTACGCTGAAGTGCAATAGGCTTGTCAAGCTATGCAATGTCATTAACCACCAAAGATTACGAATACAACCGAAATAAATTGACTTCCCAGATCCGTATGCTAGTAGCGGGGGTGGAGGAGACATTAGCGAATGGCCCGATATTAAGTGGCCAGATTATATCCATAGCGTGTAACAGTACAACAGCTGGAAAACACGAACAACCACAGACTGGCTGGACGGGACCAGTTAATACGGTCACTCATTAAACTGAAACACCTGTTGCTCTGAAAGGTTCATGAACTGTCAGAATTCTGTACCTGACTCCGTTGTTGGTACGTCAGTTCGGACAACCAAACATGCAACAAGCAGACATTGTGATGCTGCTCATAGTTGTACTTCAATGTTTCAAGCTTGCTCGCTCATTTGGATGGCTGGAGAGAAAAGAAACGCTACTTCTGTTGCCAACATGCACAGATATGTTTTTGATGGCTTTGGCTATAAATGTGTCTATTAAGATGACCAACAATCTACTTGGTCACTCTGCAAACACACATTCAAATTATATCATTTAAAGTCATTGGATTTTTAATAGATTTAATCCTGGGATCAGAGCCCACGATATCAATCCGATGACGGTCTGACCAGACAAACGTGGGGCATCAGGATCATAGTGGAAGGCAACCGACGCATCACGACGTCATGGTTTCATTTCATGCCGATGGACTTGTAACCATTGTCACTTGTTACTACTGCTGTACACACTCACACACTGGATGTGAAAAGAGTCCTCCTCCCAGTTGAGTGACGCTCAACGGTTCCAGGTTCATTCATAAAAGTATGTTTACATCCATAAACACTTGTTGTTCGTGGTGTCAGATGGAACAATGAGAAGTCCTGCCAGCATTTCCTCTCCAACCACATACAAGTATGTGGAGACTGCTTGCTACGACTGGTCCGGGTCCAACATGTAGTCTAACATGTCTCTGCCAAGTCACAGCAAGAATTTATGAGTGCGATGATTGACTAATGTGACACGGTGACCGTCTCAAAAGACAAACACGTTGTGTAGTATTCTTTTTAAGAGATGTATGGAGTAACTCACCAAAGAGATATCAAATTCTCTACAACTGAGAGTTAGAAAACCACCTGTTCTAAATTTCCATTTCAGGTTTCCGCTCTGTCCCCATCCGTCATCGCAGAACATCAAAGACTTCCACAGCAGCCTTTAAGTCCTACATGGCGATATGGACAGGTGATACAAAAGAAACAGCCATGTCTGTGTTCTGGCAGGTTATGAAAAAAAAAAAAAAAACAGACTAATGAGACTCTTCAAAGACTTGAGACAGAAACGCAACTTTTAACAGAAATCCTTTCCGTGGCACATTTCGAAAAAAGACTTTTGAAGGATTCCACGTTGTCTTTAAAAGTATTCTCAAGTACTTCTGAGGAGTCAGTCAGCCAGCAGAACGACCAGCGGAGAATCACAGAGGAGAATTAGACATCCAAGAATCTGTATTGTCTAAAAACCACCATATTTTACCGTTGCACTTTCTTTTGAATCACTTGCATTATATCTGCTTTTGTGGACGCAGACTGAGCGAGAGAGAGACACAGGAAGAAAACAAGAGGCACGACCGAGTTGAGGCACCAGAAGCAGAACGTGATAATCCCCTCTGTCAGTGAGCCGCCCTGCCTTCAATTGGTTGCTTTGACACATCTTTATAAACTTTCATCTCATGTCTAGAGCTCCGGCGTCGCCACTTTTACGGCCCCGTTTGTGCACCAAAGACCAATTAGACAGTCTTTGCAGACCCCCCCCTCCCCTCTCTCTCTCTCTCTCTCCCTTGGACTGTATGCCACACTGATTCTTAATTGACAGCAGCTCTTCCATTGCTCATGTAATGCCTGAGGGGGACGGGAGACTCTCAAGGAGAAAAAACAAAGTTCCACTGCTACTCTTTTTAATTGTCAATGTCGTATTAAAATCAAACGGACGGTCTCGGTAATGTATTCGCCACGCAATCCGTTTCTGCTCTGAAGGCTCGAGCGCGGACGTCCACTTCAAGCCTTCCCCCCCGGTTGTTCGGAGTACACTTCCTAATTACAAGCGGAGGCACACTAGGGGGGCGTGTATGCACGCTGGATAGATCTGTGCAATTAATACAAGGTAGCTTAATGACTGCCGTTTTAGCCAGCTCCCTTTGGAGGTGAGAGACACTCTCAGAGGATTCCATAGGCGCTAAAGACATTTAACTTGAGATATGGCAACGTGCTTGGACCTTAAGGTTGGAGAGTCTAATGATATTCTAGCTCACACCAGACTGGAACCTCGATGACCTTACAATTAATTTCACTGAAAGGTAGAAAAATCCCACGTTGGGCTTGGATTTAGATGAATGAGCCCGATTTCAGCTTTTTGCTGAACCACAAAAGTTGCAAAGTTATTATGCTGCAGTACCGGTACACAGGGTTTAGGCCAACAAAGTGTTTTCTTACAGTAATTGGTGAGAATCAAACTTCCCATGTCCATTGTAATTCTCTCTGAGGGATTAGAGCTGCTCTGCGGCTGAGCTAATGAGAACCAGAGGGGTGAGAGCACAGGCGCTGTGACACTTCCTCCTGGCTCTTAATTTGTGAACTTCCCCTCAGCTGGGAACACCGCAGCCTCGTCTCCCAGCTGAAAAGGGGGGCTCCGTGGCACGTCCAGGTATCCCCACCCACCACAGCCCAGCAGCGGCAGAAAAGCACTGACACCGTGGGAAGCGGCGCCAGGATTAGGTCTCGTGCACGGCTTTAGAGCCACTATTGTCAGCTTTGATGGGTAACGGTGATTTCTAAAGCCTGGTTTGAAGTTATAGCGCACCGGTTTCTACACACAGAGCACAAACACGGCTCAAGAAAACCTGTCGCATTGTATGGCTATTTGGTATGGTGAGCCGGAGTTACAGACGGAGTTCATGCTCATACCTTTCTTCTAGCAGCTTGTCTCCAAACATCCAACGGACGTGCGGCGCAGGGAAACCAGTGACCAGGCAGGGCAGCAGCACGCCGTCGCCCACCGCCATGGTCACCGACACGGGCTGCACCAGGAACTCCGGCTTCCTCTCTTCTCCAGTTTCTTGGACGGGAGAGAAAGAAAAACAAAAAGAGTCAGGGTTAAGGCTGAGGTTAAGGCCGGGGTGAGTAAGTGAGGCAGAGCAGCAACCGTTTACAACAACGGGTGTCATCTGACTTAAAAACTTCAAAAGGACTTCTGTCTGACGGGCAGTCCTTCCCTGACACCCACACCGAGAACGGTCAGGTGAATAATGTCCATGTTGACGTCTGAGACAGCTGAGCTCTCAGAGTTCAAAGCCATCCCATATAATTCCAGCTGCAACTAACTGGCTGAACAGCATCCTGGAATAACCAGAGGCTCGTGTGTAGGACCGCAGCACGTACACACTTCAGCACCATCAGCTAATCTTAGATCATAATCCTATGAAGCTTAAAACCAGGATTTTAATTAAAAAACTAAAATATATGAAATCATTTTCCAACTCTCAACACCCCCCCCCACAAACACCCAAGTCACTTTACTCTGAAGTTGATTTATTGCGACTTCAAAGAAACCAAATAACTAAAAATGGATTTCTGTCGCTTCAACATCTGGTTGCATACAAACATTTCTTGAAATTTCCTCACACAGCTTCATGACTTTTCCCCCTTTAGCCACTCCAACACACATCCTTGGAGGAGACACAGAGATAAAGACCCCCACTGGGGTCTTGTTCAAGTCTGATTTATGACCTCCAATATCTTCTCTGTGCCGCCAGGAGCCTGGTGCTTAACAACTCAGTAAATACAACTTCTGGAAGGGGGGGGGAGACGAGACACTGCCACAATGGACTTCAGCCCCCTTTTGAGCCACAGCTGAGTTACTGCAGCATTACTGATAACCTCGCTGGGAGTTCTACCACTCCTATTGGCATTCGACCATCTCTCCCGTCAGTCTCCGTGCTAAAGCTGGTGAGGAGCCCAAAGACGACACCACGCGCCACTTTAATCAAATTAGGCACTGAACTATATTTTAATTTCAATTTACTGCTCAAGTGGTTCAACAATAGACGCGCTAACATAATCGCACCGCAATCAAGGGTGTGAAAATGTTTCGATTTAAGGGGTCTAGTGAGGACAAGCAGGAAAAACGATTTCACTATTAGATAACAATGGACACAAATCTGAAATCATTCCAGTAAACGTATGGTTATTTAAATCCTACATGAACTCACTGATCTGCATAGAGTGCTGCAGGGCTGATGTATTTCTTAAAGGCCAGCCCGGATGTCAGCATCACACCGGTTCCCTTGTTGTCCAAGAGCCAATAAGATCCTTCCGTTGGATTTTGGATTATTTCAGAAAACAAGCTCTGTGGCTGACACAAGTTTATGATACTCGCATCAGCTTTGTTGAGCGAGACAATCTTCACAGTTGAGCACCACTTTCATGTTTTTTGAAAAGTAAATATATTTGGCAGAAGTAAAAAGCTAACGTAAATACGAACTACCCCACGGTCGCAAGTAAACACAACGAGGCTGTGAACGCGGACTAGTTGGCCTGATGAAGTGTTATGGTCTCATTTAGCCGGCAACCGTCTTTTTTAAGACTGAACATCACAACCCCGTCCGGTATCAGTGTTTAATTAACAAGCTGTATGTCTCACTATGTGGAACAGATCATTCCTTCATGTCCTTTATGTGTGAGGCAACATCAGGCTTGACTTAAACACTGCTTTCTTAAGTTTGTAAAAGAAAATGTGAATTTAATATACCGGGTACTGTTATTTATCAAAAATAATGCTAACAGTTCGGCATATTGCCACCGATGCCCTGATCCAGCTATTTGAGTCGGTAATGGCCCGATGGGCATCAGTACATCTCAAGTACCGGTAGTTATTGTAATATTTAATGTCGTAGAACAAAGCGTTAAAATATTTTAAGCTTGTGTTAACCACGGACCGGACGTGCATCATTTCCAGGTTTTAGGACTCATTCCTGCAGCATTCTATCCTCACTGGACGAAATGTCCCCCGTCGTCTGACGAAACTTTTATTTCCTCAAACTACCTGGAAGTATTTGGAGCTGGGCCTCGTCGCTGGCCTTGGACGACCCCACATTCTCCACCAGACAGCGGTAAAGGCCGGCGTCCGCCTCCGTGGCGTTGCTGATCACCAGGGCTCCGCTGGGCAGCTGGACCAGCCTGGTGCTCAGCTCCAGCGGCAGGCGGTCTTTCTCCCAGCTGGTGAAGGGCACCAGATCTGAGTTGACCTCGCACGCCATCACCTGGTTGTTCCCGAGATGCGCGGTGGCCGGCGACGGCTGGCTGGTGAACCGTGGCATCCCTGAAAGACAACGACAAGACATGGACGTTAAAACCAGCGCTCACTTCCCACATCAACTGAATAATTCATATTTCTGCAACATTTCAGAAGTGGTAACAAATAAAGATGAGAAAGAACAAGAACTCAAATGGTCTTCCACCGTCGTCCATTCAGACATTTAAAGGCCAGGACCTTCTTGAGCGATGGGATTCTGGCATCTCACTACTACTACTACCAACGTTATGCCTTCAAGGCTGCGTTTAAAATGCGTTAGATTTAACTCATTCAACTTTCATTTGGAAGTAAGCCAGTCTTTTACCCAGCCAGGCTGTGAACACAAACAGACTGATCTTGGACCTTTAACAAATCTGCTAGGGAATTCATAAAAACTTGGAGTATCTGTTTTAAACTAAGTGAGATGTATATTTGGTCTAATCTTCAGAGCTGAAAAACACAACAGAACACTGGAAGCAACATCTTGCAATCCATATTCAGGATAGATTGTCAGGAGTGGAACAGGCCAAAGAAATGCAACCTCAACCCACCCCCGATCTCTTGCACACACACACATCCACACACACACACAGTTGCGTAGCACAATCACTTACGATGGTGGATGTTAATTTGCCATGCTGAGCAGTAGACACACAGCACTAATTAAAAAAGGCTGGATCCACAGGCTGTTTGTGCTGCCGTACCCAGACTTTGAACTCCACGCAAAATAATCATTTCCCGCGTTTGAAACCATTGATCTGAAACCAACACCCGCGGGCCGCGTTCGAGACAATCGCAAACAATGACTTCAATGAAAAACAACTTACAATGTGTGAACTGGCAAATGGTATTCTTGGGTTCATTAGAGGAGGAGGAAGGAGGGCCTCATGAGTTTTTGGGCTGTGTGTGGGGCTCGTTTTAGTGTCATCTATTAATGAATGCATTTGTGCCTGCTGTAACCGTGTCTTTACACAGGAAGTGGCGTTGAAGGCTTGCTGAGTGATGACTTGTCGTCGTTGCCCTCTCTCACCTACAGACAGCTCTTCAAATCCCCTGCCAAGAATGTCTCCGGGGTAAATCACACTTGGTGATAAGGCCCCAACAGCTACAGATTCTCGTCTGGTCCGGGCCAACGTGCACAGCTGCTCCGAGCATATCTCTGAGCACAATAGTTCAGCTAATATGGGCTTAGGCCATTCCAGTGCTGACATTTTTGTATCGAAGCTGCCAATCACCTCCTGTATAATCATGCCGGGGTAGAAAAAAAGCCTCCGCTGAATCATTTAGATTAGAGTCACCGAAGCTCCCCGCTCAATGGAATACTTTTTATGATTAGCAGCCGTAGTGCAGGCTGAGTAATCAGTCTGGCCAACATGAGGGGGAATTCTGGGATTAATATACATCGGGAATTTTCAAAGAAGATTCATCAAGAAAAATAGATGTTTTTAAAGGAGCAAATTCACTGCAGGGTGATATAACAGCAGTTACTTGATAATGGTGTTTACTGTCAAAATGAATTAATTGAATCTAAATGTCATGCTCTTTTACACCATCAAATGTAAGCAGATATACGCTCACAGGTGGTCCTTTATCTTTCCAGTTTCGATGCAATATTTCATTATCTTGATATTAACAAAATGTACACGATTATTCTCGGTTAAGTATTCTATTTACCGATGTGTTTCATGTTACTACAGTGAGCGTGTGTCACCTCTGCATCCCTTTTATTCTGCTTTGGCACTATATTGTTTTTGTGTTTTTGACACATTATCAAACGTTATGCAGGTCTTTAGGGGGACGATATGGGATGGATTGTTGCTGATATTTAATAGAAGGGCAATATCTGCTCGACATACAGTCAAGTAGATGCGTTTGTCTCATCTTGCTCGACAAACATGGACAGAAAAATGACACTAGCTTACACCGCGGTCAATACACTGAACAATTCAGCACTCTTATCTTCATGTATCAAGCACAAACACTCGTAGTAACCTCCACGCAAACTAGAAGGCACGGGCCGGCTTTTAACCGAAATGTTAAGACAGTGCTTCGGCTCGGGGAGCAGTGACATTTTCGAAAGACGAGGTCGAGGACGATGGTCCGAGTTAACGCGCCTCAGATCTAACAGTCACAGATAGAGCCGCGGCTTTGTGCAACGGCTTGAGACTTGACATTTAGCCCGAAGAGGACACAGGCGAGAGTCCCCGACAGTCGTCTGCAGACACCACGAGGGATGACGGTTCCACAAAGACCCCGCGACAAGTTCAGTTCAGATCCCGGGGAGCGATTCCTCCGTGCTTCCAGCGCTCGATCGACTAATCCTTTGTTCCCCTGCCGTCATCACATCTCTCCAGGCTGAGTTCATCAGTTTGCTGTGCCTTACGGGTGTGTGTGCGTGTGCGTGTGTGTGTGTGCGCGTGTGGGGATCCTAACTCACACAGGCGTGACTTAAGATGTAGCCAGTGTTAATGAAGTGGACGCTTCCAATATGATGTCTCGTACATGCATGTGCGAGTTTGTGCATGCGTGCTATGTGGACTACCTAAAGTGTACATGAAGCACAATAAGTGTGTGTGTCAAGGCATTGTAGATGGGAAAGTGGTTGTGTGTCGATGCCAACACTATCGATTGCAATTAATCACAATTCTCCTTCTGAATCGACTGGGTGGGCGCTTCATTGTCCACACCCTTGCTCAGCAACATCTATTGAACAGCGGCGCTGCACTGCCAATCTCAACGCCTAATACCGGAGTGTGATGAGGCCAAATGATCGCAGGAGAGCAATAACGTCTCTGTGGTCAAAACACAATAATGACGAGAGTCTAACGCTGATGGGAAGCAGTTTCTCTGCTCGTTTCAAACAGCATAAATGAGATATAAAAGATTTTAAAAAAAGGATGCGAGTGCCGATCTTATCGTGCCTCCACACAGCATTTTATTATAGAAGAAGTAATAAAGCGGTTGCCAGACGCCTCCTTTGTGAAGAGTGGCTCGTTAAGATTCACCCAAACCCTACATCATCTGCTTGGCTTTGCCAGCAGAGCTTACGATTCTCTGAATGCTAATATCACATGAATGAATAAATGGACGTGTCCATCACTGCATGGATATTCGCCGAGAGTAGAATTGCGCCGCAGAGAGCTACGAACAGGAGTAACGACCGTCTACAACGCCTCGGAGCAAAACCGAGGGTAACATCGCGCGCGCATGCACTTAAATCACACAGTTGGGTTTCTACTATTCTTAATTAAAATCAGGTATAGAATAACAATGAGCAGCTTAATGGAATATGCAGAAGGCTTTAAGGATCTCCCTGTAGATTCAACTGAATTAGTAACCGGCTGCAGAATGGCTGCCTTTCACCTCGGATCTATAGTACAACGGCACTCTGTGTTACATAGTTTTCAAGCAGTCGGTTTAAGTAATTAAGGGGAAAAAACTGGCTTCCATTTTGGAGGTGGCCAGAGGGGCTATACCTCCTTATATGGTCCCGGCCTGACAGAGTGCTGTGTTTGGACTGGCAACATGAAATCACACATTTTCCACTGGGAAAATCTGGAACGTAGAAGGAAGGAAGGAAAAAAAAAGTCAAGCAATCAAAAGCGTGGACACCGATGCAGCAGAGCATGCTCACATTTTCCATTTAGAGTGTTTATACCCAACCGATAAGATCTAACTGGAGTACGTCGCTGCTCCTTATCTCAAGCTTTCAATCTTTACTTCCTAATTGCATACAGTAGAAATTACCCCAAGTGACTAATCAGGGCCAATAATACCGGCATATTTACATAAACATTGCTGCCAGCATAGTTTCATTTATTAATACAATGATGCAAGTATTTATTGTTGCATGTACATCTACCAACTCTGACTAGATTATGATTCAGAGTAGGGCTGGGCGGTATGACCAAAAATGCATATCACGGTATTTTGTAAGACTCTGGCGGTTTCACGGTATTTTTTTCTCCACGTTAAAGCATTAATTAATTCACGTGAAAAGAACCAGCCGGGTTGGCCAGCGAGCGGTGAACAGCTGTTTGTGTGGCGTCACTTCCTGTTTCCTTCACCTACATTCCCCTGGGTCCTAAGCCCCTCTAACGTACATTCATAACAAATACCACACATATTACACGGTAATCAGCGTTGCATATGTGTCTGACCTAAATACCTTTTGTTGTTCTGTCTTTGTTCATCCCGCATCGCTCTTTTCTGTTCTTTAATGTAACATCACTGGAGCGACAGAGCCTCTCCCAGCTGTTAGCAGACTGTACCCAGCATGCAGTTCGGCGGTGAAATTTTTTAAATGTACAACTATTAGTGCTACAAATTGTTTATGTGTCACAAACTGTTGAGTCGTGGTGTTTTGCCCTGTTAAATAGCGTTAGTTGTGGGTTGTTAATTGTTGTTATAAAGTTATAACCATGACTAGGGTTCCCTCTCAATACACTTAAGACAACTAGCTCCAACCGTGTCGCTTACAGTCTACTGTCTGATCCACACTCAGGAGCAGTAGGTGGCAGTAATGCACCAATAAGATGGATGCCAACCGCCGTAAAACTAGAAGAAGAAGTAGCGCTCTCAGCGGCGAACAATATATTTTGCTGCCTGTTGAAGAGCGACATAAGTTGTTTCGGCTGTGCACCGGTATGACGGTATATGAAAAATGCATATCATACGGGAAATTAAAACCGGTATACCGCCCAGCCCTAATTCAGAGGCATGATAACAAAATCCATGTATAACATAGCAGTGAAAATCAGCTCACATTTATCTCTGACAACAACAACAACAACAACAACTGCATTCTGGCGCTATAGGAACAATCTTTATGTTAATTCTTCAAATGCACAAATATGAACGTGTCAACTGATAGAAAATGAAATATCTGAAATTACTGAAGAACTGTATTGCACGAACGTAGTTTTATTTTATCTACTGTAATAATTTGGCAGTCAATACTCTCGCAACACAAACTGGGAAATACACCAAACGTCAAGCTAATGCTGTCAAAAGTCGATCTCGGTAAGAAAAGACAGAAACACACATTGTGCCTGTGCTGGATGAGTCCTGCCTAAAGGCATTATGGGATACCAACCAAAACCATGCACGGTGCAACTTACTCAACTCTGAGGGCTGGACTGACCAGTCCCTTCCTGACTGCAGCTAACGCCCCCTGCTGGCACGGCGAACAGTTGTGTGAAGTACAGTTGTACTTGAATGCAACACTGAAAACACTGAAGTGCAGCAGAGAAGAGCTATTGGAGATTTCCTCCGGCACATCTACAATAAAGCTCGGTACCAGAACATTGGGAGATCGCTCAGCGGTAAATGTTTGGTGTTCGTCCTTTACAATCGCAGAGCGAGGTATTCTCTCCGGATTTGACAGTTTGCAATCGTGAACAATCAGGAGGAAGAAATGAATCACAAAAGAGCCCGAGATCCCAATTTCTACACTGATAGCAGAGTCAGTAGAGCAGAATGCAACTGGGACTCTCGTTGTGATCACGCTATCATTTCCACTACTTCTCTCTCTTTCCCCCTCTCTGAATTCAACAAGTTCCCGCCCATGCTCTGGGGGTTGGTGAAAGTCATTCTGGGATGTGCGGGAAATCAATACCTGAAATTGAAGCACACAAGTCAGGTTGAAGGAAAGTGGGTCCACTAAGAAAGTAGATTAAAGCCCTTCAGGTCAGAATAATTCCTAGAATGCACCGACTGTTACAAATTTATATTTGCTAGTGTATGACCGTCTAAAGCAGAGGTCTTCAACAGGGGGTCCGTGAAATTTTTGGTTGATTAGAAAATTAAAGAAAAAAAAAAATTTTTTTTTCTCTAAACATGAATATGTCCATTATTTTAATAGTTCAGTATTGTATGAAAGACAACAGGTATGTTTATGCATGGCAGTGGCACTAATAGGCCATCACTCATTTTTCGTTTCCACATTTATGTTTAAAATGAAATCAATTTGAATAGCTTGTATGCATGATTATCATGCAATTGACAATGTTGATATTGGCATTGGTATCAGCTGACAAGGTATGTTTATAAATGGCAGTGGCACGGCCACCCTACTCACTGTACCGGTTTAAAATGAAAACATGAATATATGAAACTGTGTATTATTTTAATAACTTAGTCTTGAATGCACAATAAAGAGGTATGTTTATACATGGTACTAGGCCCATTTAATATAAAACACAATTTTATACAATATATATATATATAGTCGGGGGTCCCTGCTCCATCTCTATCAGTTTGGGGGTCCTTGGCCTGAAAAACGTTGAAGACTTCTGGTCTAAAGGGAGTAGAGTTCTCCTTTAATGCACAATAATCCCTCCTCCACTACAGTGGCTCCGCCTTTCCAGTCAACATTGTCATCCCTTATCAACACATCCATTGCTGTTTCGCACCGCCCCCCCTCCCCCAAGGCCAGAACAACGACTACAATCATATTGTTCAGTGCTTTTATGAATTTCAATAGACGGAGCCAAATCAGGTTGGCTGAGCCAAAAAAAGAACAATTTCAGCCATCGAGGTGTCGAATCCAAGAGGACATTAGTGTGAAGACATCCAATCAATGGCAATGAGAATGTGAAACCGAGATTGGAATGGAGAAAGGGGGGAGTGGCCGGGTAATCAAGCACTCCCAAAAAAAAAAAAAAAAAGACAAGAATGTCTGTTAGATGTATTGGCTTAGAGAAGTGTGTGCTTAGCCACGGTCTAAATGTATTTCCCTGATGTAAAATCCCCCTGTACAATATGTACAATACGTGCTTTATTCAGTTCAGTGCCTCTTTCTGTTCCTGCTCCCTTTCAGGCCAGCTGCTGCGTAAGTGATTATTAATTCCCTAATTGAAGGTTTCAGAGCTTCGGGGGAGAACATTTTCTAAAAAGGTCTCCATTACAGGAAATCATGCCATTCAGCCTACGTACCTACAGTTATATTCCTACAGTAAAGTATTCTCGCTTTATTGATCGCTTGTATTTCGAGAGGATTTCAAATGTACATTATAAACAAAACTCCACTGAGTCAAACACAAAAGGGAACTCTTGAAAGACATGCAGATATCACAGTTTGATATATAGTTACAACTGAAATCCATCCCACCTTTAGAAAGCTTCACGTTTGGAACATGTAGTTGGTGATGTATCGGAATGCATTCGTTTCTTACATTCTGTACACCTTGTGTGTAAATTATTCATCATTATGCAGTCAAATACAACCAGATTAAAAAAAGAGCTACATCAACACCTCTGTGACGGTGTCGACTAACACTGCATATTACAGACTGCGCTGCAGTGGAGTCCACTGTGGGGTTATTGTGTTTGATTGCGATATCTTGCACGTTATGAATGAGTGCAATATAAAAATAGAGGAAATGTTTAGATTTAGCCGCTCAGAGGTCATGAGGATTTCATGTGATATTTCTCTTTAGAAATGTTCTTAATGCTACAAAAAAAACTAGATATTTCACTTATTTTGAGCGTTATGCATCCAATTTCAGGGTTTACGTTTTACTTTTAAGATTGGATTAAAAAAAAAAAAAAGTCGGTGGAGTGATTCCTTCTGGGCTTCTGAGAAAGCTCTGCTGGACAAACTGTTCGGAGGGTTTAACGGGAGAAAATAAATCTCCCACTGGTAAAGCATTGGTCATGTGCGATTACACATACATTAATGCACTTTGTGCGTGCACGCGAGGTTGTGTGCACGAGCAGGGCCGTGAATAACAGTCAACAGTCTTCCAGTTGCATAAGAGACAGATGCTTATACTTCTGTTATCAAACTTTAATTGCATTTTATTGCGAAACCCACTCAAAGGCATTCCCTCCAAACAACATGAAGACAACATTGTTCCCCCCCGATATCACTCTTAATAAAGGCACTTCAGGGCTAATTGCACAGAGGAAAAAATAGATTATTCTATCTCTCTAGTGCAGCCTCGATCATTGTGAAGTTTAGCTTTGATGCGTGGTGCTTTAGTTATGTTCTAAAGTGGCTCTGGATGTTAAATGGAAACCACGGCATGAATTCTTTAAATACTACGCCAAGAGGGAGATTTATTTTAATACAAACATGGGATGTAGTTAAAAAAAAAAAAAAATGGGGCTGATTGAAGTCTTTCATGAAGAAAACCTCAATGTTTAAATACAAACTTTGTATGGCATGATGGGTAAATATAGACGCAGAGCCAGCAATTCATGAGAAAGACTGTGGGTGTTCATCCAACAATACACACTCTTGCAAGTTCGGATCTGCGCAATATACTAGGAGGAAAGAAAGTTGACTGCTTCAATGCTAAACAAAGTCAAGAGAAGTGAGGCAAACAGGGCTTCTGAAGGTCCCGTCAGCTTGTAGAAGACGTTCTTCCCTCACGCAACAGTTAAACCAGTAACAGCAACTTTAATCCTGTCGGGGGGGGGGTGACAGGCGGGAGGTCTCCCAAGATTGACAAGAGTGAAAGCCGGATTAATTAATGCCTGTGTGTTGGGATCTAATAAAGGAGTCACCGAGGCAGTACATCATGCATGAAGCCTGACAAGCCCGACATACTGAGGAAATGATGAAATGCACAGTGTCTGTGTCAACGTACTCGTCTTTTCCACCAGCGGGGAGGGGAGCCTGTTCTGCCGTAACAGAAATGATGTCGGGCCATAAAAACTTGTCTAAATGTTCATTCGTCAAATATGTTCAGTTTCCACCTGATCCAAACAGCCGTCTGTTACGATAAACACACGAAAAATGAACCCCGGTTACTCCAACAGCTTACTCCAATCACCCTCAGGCACACCGGAACAATCAGAAAGCTGTGACGGGAGAATGTAGCAGTACTTTTGAACTCTATGAAATGTGTGCGGAACAATGGCAACCGCAAAAGCACACACACACACTGAAACACGCCTCTGAAGGACGGACAGGCGATGGATGGGTGGCGCTTCTTATTTTATGTACTGGGCTGTAGAAATGGCCCTCGGGTGCACGAGATGACAGAAAAGAGCGTCTCCTGACCTCGTAACCAGTCACTGTCTACAGTAAAACTGTTAAAAAAAAAGACAAATGGTGTCGCAGAATGACCCGAGCAGGCAATTGGTACATTTCCAACATGACAACCTCAAGACGGGGGCGGCAGGAGGCGGCGAAAACAAAAATAATTTCATTGTTGAAAACAAAGACGCGGACGGAAACTTAGTGGAGAAGTAGAAGTGTATTCGGGGCATTGATCCGCAGCCAACAGACACCTTTAAGTGTGTTAAGCTAACTCTGCAGGGCTTAACATCTCTGACAGCTCTTCGCCAGGGGAGGGATATCTTTAGCTGCTGCAGCACTCTGGGTGCAGACCAGATGTTGCACAAAGCACGCCCTTCTAAACATTTATGACTATCAGCGGACGGGGCCCCGAGGCGCAGCTGCTGTTTAGAGTACAACTGAGGCGAGGAGAAGCCACCGCCGCCCGATTACTACATTTGTCACTTTTTTTTTTGTTTCGCAGAAGCGACTCCTCGCTTTGTTTTTACAACGTTCGCTCAGGAAGGAGAGCGATACAACGCGCTCTTTAGAGGACAGTCACTGTAAACCGCCTCTGCATTGTGCGTGGAACAAGTGAGACAACTCGCCTGTTTTGATTGCTGGATTTCTTTTGTGCGTGCATGGTAGTAAAAAAAAAAAAAAAAAAGCCCAAAATTAAATAAAGCACAATCAATTGTGTCTTGATGGGGAAATGACACATGGGGATGAAGCACAGTCGGCACTCTGACAGCTCCTGATTGCCTGTTGTGGCAAACAGACAGAGGAGAGACGACACGGAGGCTCGTGGATGGAGATGGTGATGGAGAAGGACACATGACAGGCCTGGGTCAGTTGTTGCCATGGGAACATCAACGAGAAGGCAATCCAGATTCACTTTTCAAAGACTTATATTTTAATTCCATAAGATAAGATACTCTGTGTATATATATATATATATATATATATATATATATATGTCTGTACACATGTCTGTCGACAATCTACATATTAGCGTAGTAGTAACGTGCATTAAATAAGTTGGTGTGTATGAGGAATGATCATCATCAGGATTGGGCGATATGACGACATCGAGTCTTTTGAGACAAATCTTTACATTGACACAGCCTTCAACTTTTCACAGTGAATAAATATGTTTACAGCAAAATGCGGAGCACATAAATAAAGCAATCTGAGGGTCAGAATCATTTTCACGGCTGCAGACAGGAAAAGCTACTACACGTATCAACTAATTTCTTCAGAAAGTTCTCTCTCATCTGAATTTTCTCCACTCTGAGGCGAGCAGCTACAACAGAGTGTGCATTAGGTTATGGAGATCTAACACACATCCTGGTTATGTTATTAATTATTCATGACAGTGTACCAGAGCTCCAAAAGCACTACTTACAGTATACGAGTTATCAATATTTATGGGTCCAAAATCAAGTCTCCTCAGCTTTTTGCCTTCAAGCCTCAAGTAACAGCAGATGAGTTCAAGTCCAGTCACAAGTCTCCAGCTCTGGTATGAAACGTGGTATTTCTGATACATATACCGTGTATCGTCATGTGGTACATGTCTCAGCTGAGAAACTGCTTATGGATAAAATAACCAGACCGTAAATGAAACACCTGACAAATCAAGTTACATCACAGCGCTGCATCAAGTCAATAAAAAAAGGAAAACACATAAAAATCTACTTCTGTCTGAAGCTGTCCTGCTCATTGATTGGAGAAGCTACCGCAGACGTAATGGGACAGAAAAACTGTTGACAAATTCATGTCACACAACATATCGTCCAATGTTTATTATTTATTAAGGAGCTATAATCGAACTACAATGATTACATATTATGTATGTGCCCAATATAACAAGTAGAAACACAAAGTGGATGATTTCCTCTCTTCTTCACACACAAACTGTCAATAGTTGTTGACGAGCCATCCGGCCAGAAACCGCACCCACACAGCAGGGGGCATTCGTCAGCTCTTCAGAGGTCGTTTTCAAATTCTAATGATCACTTTCTTTATCAACTAATCTGCAGAATATTTCTCTTAATTGGTTGATTCATACATTTGGAGAAACGCCCAGTAAACTTCCATCATCGGGGTCCCAGAGCTCACGGGGATGTCCTTGAATTGAAAAACTAAATATATTCACTTAACATCGCGTAAGACAAAGAAAAGCAGCAACTCATCACTTGAGAAGACGGAACCAGGTCATTGTGTTTGTTTTAGTTTTTCAAATGTGACTTTTGTCATCCGATGGCGCCAGGACGCATTAGCTGTACTCGGTACGCTACGAGATCGCATCTTGCTGGCTTTGGGGATCCGATCAGCCAGACCACATGCCGAGGTAGCTTGGCTCGCTTTGCGTTTGGACCTCGGTGAGGATTGATCAGTGAGTGGGCGCAGTCTGAACAAGGGGAAGAGAGGAGGGAGACCGGCTGTCTGAGTCCTTTTCAGTCACCGCTGAAGAAAATCAAACATTTCTTGATTTTGCCGCTTTAAAATAAAACCTTTTAAAATAACAAAATAATAGGGGACTTTTATTCGGAAGAATTGATGGTAACACGTGTTAGCATTAGCAGAGCTTTGTTCGCTGCCATTATTGAATCAAGTCTGTTATTACTGCAGGGAGGAAGAGTAAGCAGCAAAGGCAACAAAGGATTTACAGGAACTGAACCGTGTTCGTCAACAGCCACAGACCACAAAATACATTCGATCACTCTTAGACCAGGAAGGTTGCACTACGTGTCAAGCACGTATGCAGACGCAGCGCATCAGATCCCAGAAGTCACATTTAAACATCAAGTGGAAAAAACGTCTCTTTAACGGCGGCCCTTGGGAGGGAGCTGGGGGAAGTGACCGCGAGTCCGTGAGTCAGCATGCAAGCGTTTCATTTTTCCTTCCAGTGTCCATCACATGTCTCTCCTGCTTCCCATGTGCATTTCACCTGTTCCCGTTTAGACCTCCGGCCAAGCCGACTCCCCACCGTATCTGGGAGGAAACGAGCCCTTTTTCATTACAGGTAATTGAGTTGTAGCTGAAACAATACCGATTGCATTAGGGCCCTTAATCACGTTAAGGGGTCTTGTTTTATCACTGGGAATGTAGCTCATTCTCGGCCCATTTTGAGGCTAACCTTCCGCAGAGGTCGTTGCCATGGTAGACCTGCTTCCATTACCCGAGCACAGAGAAATGTGTTGGCACTACGAGTGTACATCCCTTTGCTCTCTGTCTCACCTCCTCCCCCTCCTCCCCCCCTCGCTCCCTTATCAGAGAGGAGGTGAGAGGTAAGAGGAGGATGCAGAGAGATGCTCCACAGAGTCAGAGGAGTCACGTGTGGCGTAATCAGGGATGTGTCCGTCAAAGCAGCCATCACTGGCCCGTCCTCGCATCCTTCATCAAGCGCTCGTTTCCTTAAGGCCCCCGAGCAACCGCCCCGCTCCTCTGGAATGAAGGGCCCCCTCTGCTCAACAGGCCATCCAGATAAAGGAGGCAAACACACCGCTGTCCTGCTGTTGATGGACACACAGATACGAGCTGAAGGGATGACCTCTCCCTCCTTCACTCTGTCCTGCTGCCTCCCTCCCTCCAGCACCATCCGACCCCTCCTTACAATTTCTCAGCCTCTTCTTCCTCGTTCCATGGATTACTCTCCACCACAGATTCATCCAGTTCCCACCCGTTCCCACCACCCCTCCCTTCTTTCCTCTCCACCTTCCCACCACCGCACGTTTCAGTGGGAGCTCTTTTGTCTGCCGGAGAGAGAGAGAGGGGCGTGCTGCTGCCGGTTCTTATCTGGGGATGTTGGCGGCAGATCTGTAGATGCAATCGGCGGCCCTGTTGCTCTGTTTATGCCCCGGCCCTGCAACAGCAGCTAGCGGGGGAAATGAGATGGATGGGGGATGGTGCCGGCGGGTGGAGAGAAGAAAGGAGGATCTTCCTCAGTAGAAATGAAGTAAGGGGATGCACTTCAGCAAACCACCTTCTCTAAACAATACTACCATTATAAAGGATATATATTGATAATAAAACAAAGCCCACCTGTAGTTTATCGTCCTAGCACAGTGACGAAAGGGCACACCACTTTCCCACAGGTCTTTCCTCGTTTGCATTGACACATGGGAACTAAATGCAAATGTGTCAAACAGTAAACACCAGCACTGAGCAGACTTAGTCTTTGGCATTCAGTACTTATCTTTAAAACAGTGTGTGGGTGTGAGCTTCAAATTATACCCCGGGGAAGCTACGGTAGAACAAAAAAAAAAAAAAAAAAAAAACTTTCCTGCATCAGTGAGATCTGAAGTGAGCTGTGTTTAAAGAGGACTGCTGCTCACATATTTGCACAAAACAGTCAGTTTGTAACGCGCTTCACTGTGAAGTTTCTGCAGCTGCTACGTGGAAAATATCAGCATGTTTCTTTTTGTTTTGTTTTCCGTGGTGCCGTTGATAATGAAATGCGCTGTGCAGACACAATGAGGCGAGCTCAAGCAGTCAACCGAGCAACACAAAGCGTCGGCTCGAGCCCTGAACTTGAAGGGAATTGTCTTTTCAAAGTGTCGAGGCAGGCAAAATGGCTGCTGACAACCTATCGTGAGATGGATGGGTTTTTCTCTACCAACCAATCTCCTTACCAGACGAGCAAATGGGGGGGGGACTGTGTGGGACTGGCAGGCTTGGGAGCAGCAGATGCTTCTGAAGTCACAGATGCAGTGCAGGGCGATGATGTCACTCAACATGGCCCGGGGGCACTCATCATCGTTTACCTCGTCGGAAAGGCGTGATGGCGTGGCAACTTAACGTCAGTTAGCGGCCCTCCAGGCACGCTAAAAAAAAACACTCAGCACCAATCTCTCAGCACCAATTCCGAATTTCCAGGCCAGAATATCAATGTTTGTTTAGCGTGTGCAAATAACGAGAGTTTAAATTTAGGATCGACATGCCGGTGACAGGTTTAAGTCTAATGAAGAAAATGGGAAATAGACTTGGAGAGCTGATTGACAGACTGTCGAGTTTCATCAAGTCTGAGGAGCTGGAATTTGAGGGAAAACACGACAGAAAAGAACGGAGAGGTTTAAAAGCTGCATCGGTTGGGTGATTATAAGTTTATACACTCAAATTCATTCCAACAGTGAATACAGCTGATTGCTTGCTCCTGTCAAGAACTAAAAGGATCAGAAATTCATAATTTTTTCTTCTTCTCTCTTTTCCAAATTGGTGTAAACACCTTGCCGAGATGCTCCAGCGAGCCTCAATAAACGGGCCGAGCGGGGCCGCTCACGTTTCGGGAGGAATCTGACACGAGGAGAACACCGACCTCTCCGAGAAGACACAAAACACAACACAGTTTCAAAGTTCATTAGCCACGACTGGTGAGATGCAGATGCCATGTATAATGCTGATGAAACAAACTGCCAGCAAACACAGACATCAAACACGGTGAAAACACACCGCACATATTAAATAGGCTGCAGGAAGGCAGCGCTCACATTTGAGTGACAATCGCACAACAAGCATTCACACCCTGAGGCCAACTCGTCACACACTACTAATAGGTAGACCGTTTACTTATCGTGTTTACTTCAATCTGCCGAGCAGATCTATTTAATGAGGGCAAATGTGCGGCAGTCGCTTTTCTCCGAATAGTACACAAAGGGAAAAATCCAAGCACGGGTATTGAAATGTTCATATCGGGGAAGACAAAGTAACAATGAAGGCAATCTAATCAATCACTCGGCCCTAATGGAAAAGGATGCAACAGCTCCCCAGAACACCTGGACGGTGTGACGGAGCGGCATTAGCCATTACTCCGGTCCATCTGCAGCGCGCTGCCTTCAAAACGGAGCAGATGCTGCGCTGAGCGCCTCTGAACAAAATCAACCTCTGCTGAGTCTTAATTGTAGCTATGCGAGCGTTTTTTTTTATTTTTTGTGCCTGCGCATTGTGTCATCCAACATGGAAACAAAAGCCATCCAAAGCCCACAGCAAGACGCGTGCTTGTGTCGTGCATATTTCACCGAGACAAATTGGTCGGCGCGTTTCTGTCCTTTGGAGCGCGGGGTTGCGCAATCCCCTTTGCCTCCAGGAAGATTTAGTGCACACGCACCGAACATCAAAGACGCACAAGCTTTGATGCAACGGCTGCTTTCAAAGCTTGCTGCGTGTGTTCCCCGGCTGTGAATGGAGGCAGAGCTGAGACCCGAGTGTTAAAAATGCAGCACTGGGGTGCAAAGAAGCTGAAAGGTGAGGTGAGGTGAGGTGAGGTGGGGGTGGGGGGGGTAAAAGTCATGTCAGTGTGTGCTATAAAAAAAAAGCATGCTGTTGTGTTGCTCTTTTGCCACAACTGACCTGTGTGTGTGTGTGTGTGTGTGTGTGAATAAACAATAAGGGAAGATACTTATCACTGACCTTGGAGCGCAAGTTATTCTACAGCTTGGAGGAAAGCACACACACACACACACACACACACTGAGGAAGATGAGAATGTGTTCTGTCTCGTGCTCTTTTATCTTCCACAAGTTCTCCTCAGGGCAGAGTCCGTTGCCCTGCTTTTACTCATCTCGTAGGCCGACACAAGACAACTTTCAGACTTATCATGAAGTCAGGTATGTTCTTAAAGGAACATGAACATATTTTCCGCATGCCTCCACGGTGAACGAAGTACGAAAAAAGTGAGTTTTGAATGAGTTCCCGTGTAAAAGCAAAACTAATATCAGAGCATCTGTTTACAGACTCTTTGCGGACTTGAACAGAAGAGTAGAGAAGCGCGAGACAGTTAATGCGGAAGTGTTTTAAAGTAGTAAGACGCAGGTGTTTGGAAAGTAGTGAGCAGATAAACGAGACACGCAAATACGGCACGAGTTGTGTGAGAGTTTGTAAACTGATGTTTTCATATAGTTTTGCGTCGTTAACCGTGGAAGCATGCGAGAAAACAAAAGAGCTTCCTTTCAAGGGAACACCGGGTGAGTAATTGATATATAAATGGTCTCTTTGGGGGTGAAGTATTCCTTTAAGTGTGCGGCTCACTCAGTAATCAGCCCTCTGAACAGCGAGGATCAGAGTCATGGCCCAGGGGCGACAATTTGTCAAAATGTTGGCGCGAACAGTCGCTCCTACAACTGGATGTGTCAAAGACCAAAGAGACGATCGCCGACGTTCCAGGAGACAAACTATGTGTTGCTCTTACCGTCATTAAAAGGGCTTCCTGTGACTGCAGTCCAGCGATATACAATGATGATAAGCACTGATTTTATTGATAAAAAGGGTAAACCAAAGCACTTTTGGCATTTTCCTCAACAGAAACGTGACATGGCCTGCTGCTACTGAAGCTGTGGAGGTGATACGGAGTCCCCTGGTTTCTGGCTTTGTCTCTTTTGCCGTTTTCTCTGATGTTTCGGTGACAATAACAACAGTGACGTTGGTGTTAACGTGTGTATATTGTATTGATTTTATAATTTATAGCTATTATTGACTGTTGACAGCCAAATTGCCCCTCAGAGACATTAAAGCTGCACTCTCCTCTGTGATACAGCGCGACGCAATAGGTTGTATAGAATTTCCATAATACCAGACAGCAACACTAACAGCGGGGAGCCTCAACTTGAACACCGCAAGCATTTTTCTTTTTTTAAAATCATCAATCAAGCCTCATCACACTCAACTCAGCGAGTCAAACGCCTCCACGCATCCCTGGAACCATGCACGTGTGTGAGCGTAGCACACAGCATGCATCCACCGAGCGTGAGGGCGCCACATGGTGTAGAGATGAGAGGTCTGCACACACACACACGCACGCACACGCACACGCACACGCACACACACACACACACACACACAGAGTTCACGACAGCTCAGTCAAATCATGATCCACACACACTTTTTTTAGTTTCTTTGTTTCCTGCTATAGCGGAATCGCTCACTTCCCTGCTCTCCGTCTCCTTTGTTTATCACGTTCGCTCCTCCTTCACACTTCACTCATGCTCACACAAGTCCTGCCTGCGTCACACACACGTCATGCCCTTGCGCATCAAGAGAGCGTCTGTGTTCAAGCAGGCCTGAACAGGCCCCAACAGCTCCCCCAAAAAACGGTCTTTATTCCAGATGAAGGACACGTACGCTGCCCCATTCATTTCCAGGCTTTTATTTCCATCCCTGTCGCTCTGCAGAATGCGTTGGAATACTTGGCAAGCAGCACCCATCCATCCATCCTGCACCCTCAAACCCCCCCCCCCCCCCCCCCCCCATTCACATTAGAGCTGAGTGACACTGAGTGAGGAATGTAGGCTGTCTGTCTTTGGCTTAAAGCAACAAAATAAATGCAAATGAATGTCCCATTAGGGACCGTGAGGCAAAATGCAGAAGTAAATTCCCGGGATAAAAGCTCGTGGTTTGTCACTAAAGAAGAAACATCGGTGAATCTACCATAATGAATGGAACTATGTTGTTCTTCCTTTTTTTTTTTTACTTCCACCGGCATCAAGAAGCACTCTGTCTTCCAGCTGGCCGAGCGTGGGATGAGAACCGGGAGGAAGCGGTGAAAAATGCTTTTCGAAGGCGTCACCTCTCACACCTCGAGCGTGCCCCTTTCGGTTGAAGCTCCACCTCTCCAACCTCCATCATAATACCGCCGATGCTTACGGAAACCTGCTCAGATAGCACGGCAAAAAAAAAAAAGAAGTCAATCCATAAATAACGTTAGTCTCCGAAGCATAAGAAACCAAGATGCTCACCAACGGAGCACTTCGCACTTTGGTTTCTTCAGCACACTCCATCTGTGCCCAGGGCGAGGCGTCCTTTCAGTGCAGAATACGCAATGAAGGCTCACGGTTGCACCATATTTCTGCGTCCTCGGCACAGGGCAAGTGGAGTAAAATATGCATTTCAAGCATATTTTATTTACCTGAAGAGTAGCAAAAAATGAAATCCCTTTTCTGTCACCCTCAGATCACACGTTTCACTCACAAACCAGAGCATCTTTCAAAAGGAGACACTGCAAAAACTATGACATGCTCGTCATCCTCCAGTGGTGAAAACCGGAGGAGTTGAGGGCAAAGGGGCTCGTGAGAAACATCGATATCGGAATGATTTTTTTTTTTGCTGAAGCTTTTCCTTGTAAAATATTTTCAGAGAGCGCGTGTGTCGAGACAAGTGGCCTTGAATATCCAAACCCACGGCTAGCTGCACCGAATCAACTTGGAACACAAACTTTCACTCTCGCTTTTTCTGCCCCATCCCGCGAGTCTGATAAATACAGAGGTGTGTTTCAAAAGATTTCCCCGCGGCATGGGGAGCCAAAAAAAAGTCAACACTCTCGCAGGGTTTAAAAGCTCTATGAAGGCCAATTTAGCTTTGAAACATGGGGACGTTTTAATACGAAAACCCCGAAACTGCCTCTTGCGTGCTCATGAAAGATGAAAGGGCGATGCAGATGAGCATGCCGGTCCGCAACTGCGGAGGTATCTTTATCTGTAGAACCGCGGGGACGGAGAGATGGACAGTGAATGTCAATGAGGGAGGGGAGGGTAAACAAAACGCTCTCAAGTGCAGTCGAGCCTCTTCTTTTTATGCAGATTCAGAGAAACTGCAAGAATGATGGATTGTCCGCTCCAAAAAAAAAAAAAAATTAAAACTTTTCACTGCTTTCAATGAGGCGCTCCCCAGGTAGTTTAACTCTCTGCATAAAAGCAGCTATTTTTTCGACTTAAGTGTCAAAATCCACCTCGTATCCTCGGGGTAGGACAGAAATACACCTCGGCTTGTGGAATTAAAAAGCTTATTTTCTGTACCGGTAATTGCCGTGTTTTCTCGTGGAATACTAACCAGGAAAGTTCCACTCTCAACAGGAGCAACAGGATTCCTCACAGGTTGGCTGACTTCCACACAGAACTCATGTATATTCGTGTTTGTTCATCTTGTTGGTTATTATTTAACATACTGAAACAGCTTCTTTTAAATATCGTGAAAAAAATAATGATTCACAATTCCTCTTCGAACTATCGTCATTGCCTCCTCTGTCCCAGTGGTGGAAGTTGAATCTCATCTTTCTTTCTTTACGGAAAGGAACCGTTTCTGCATTTTGTCCACTTGTTTGGTGTCACGTTAGCGTCGTGTGCTATGCGCTCCATCTGCTGAACTCCATTGTGGCTTTGGTGATGGAGCATGTGTGACGATGCTACTTGGATCTGGTTTAATCAGCCTGAACTAGTACAAGCAAACATTAACAAGAAGGGATTCTTGGAGAGAGAGAGATATATATATATATATGGGTAACATATAGTCGCTTTTCCTTTAAAGCAAATATTGGAACGATACACTGCTGACACAGAATTAAGTCCAAAATGGTCGAAGTAATTTGTTTGGTAAGATCTGCGTGCCGCAGTGGAAACTTCTCTCCTCCAGGTCATCTGTTCTCGCCTTATGTTCTTTTTAAAGCAGAGCTACTCATTTAGTGAACATTAAGTTCCAGTCCCCTGGCAAAACACAAGAACACGAGCAGCAATACTAGCATGCAATTGTGCTCATGACTGTGGATAATAGAATCCAGCTTTGGTTGTGTAGAGTAACAGCTTGATTTTAAAGTATTGAAAGCTGCAAATGATGATTTATGTGGGTTATTTTCCAACCATGCAGGTTTAGTGTTAAGTCCGAATTGTTTATTCCACTTGGTTGGGAGAAAGGATATCTATTAATGTTCTATTTTAAATGATAAAACACCACATTTGAAAACCCGCGTGATTTAGTGGATCATCTGTGTCACACTCGGGCTCGGAAGGCTTTGACATATATTTGAAGTAAATCCCACATGCCACTGTAGCTGTTGAAGAGCAATTCAGTATTGTACAAGACCCTAAAAAGTATGCCACTCACGTACCAGTAGATAGTTCAGAGCAGATGGTAGCAAAGGCATCTATAAAAGACAAAACACTCAAACTGATTAACACGTCGCGCCAGCAGCCGAATTCCTACCGACGCCACGTTTCTGTCCTTCGGGGTCCGGAGTGAGAGCGAGAGCATTTAAGGGAAATCTCTGAGGTTGTGAATGCCCTGAGCGGTGACTGTGAAGTGTAGATGCCCGACACATATGGGGGTAGACGCCCAATGCACGGTCGATAATAGGAGTGCAGGTAGCGAGAGGGTTGAGGTGCAGCAGTGGGCTCGGAAACGCAGATGAGTGGAGCGAGTTTGGGGGGGAAGTCATTATGCTCGGGTTTATCTTTCACTCTCATTAGAACACAATAATTGCAGCAGCTAAAGCACGGCGCAGAAACCGTCGAAGAAAAAGCAGTTCACTTGGACGGTACACTTTAATTTGAAATTCTGAAAGCAGCTTCATTGTAGTGACGAGAATGTCCCCAGGTATCTGGAGGTCTCACTGGTACATAAAGGGACACAGCAGCAAACTCCACTGAATCTAAAAACCTCTTAATGCTCACAAATAACTCATTTAATGAGGAATTAGTATATTTCCCGTCTGTATCCACTTCAAGCTTGTGTCGGTAACGTTGAAGAAACCAGCAAGAGTACGCTGAACTTTTTTTAAATGATCCAAGAGAAAAACGCTGCTAAGTGTTAAAAACACTTTGTCAATGAACGTAGCGAGCAGCTCGAGCTCCAAACGTCACTGAATCGCGCAAGAAGCTCATCAAGCCGCGGCCCTTGAGGCCTAACCCTCCAAAGCTCCTCCCCAAAAATTCCCATTAACAACAGAAAACAAACAACATTGCAGAGCCCGTTTTAAAAAGGAGATATAAAAACAAACATCCGGTTTAAAGTTCATGAAATCATGATTTAGCAATAACTTGGTTGGGCTTCAGCCTCATGGGAGCATGAAGAGATTTAAGACCCGTGGTGACCGAGCTTTTGAGGCAGTGGCCCCGAGGCTCTGGAATGCTCTGCCTGCAACTCTACGCCTCGCACATACTGTGAATACTTTTAAGAACCAGCTCAAAACCCACCTTTTTAGGCTGGCGTTTGAGTAAAAACCCATGTCCTAGACCTGCTCTTAAAATATGTTTTAATTTAATTTTTTATTTTATTTTATTTTATTCTGTGTATGTAATTTATTGACCCTAGGGTCACATTGTGTTTTTTTATGCTTTTAAATTTCTGCTGTTAAGCACTTTGTGATGTCATGTCTGTGAAAAGCGCTCTATAAATAAATTTCATTCAAAATAAATTTCATTCATTCATTAGTCTGCAGCAAAGACAGAAACTTCAGGACTAAACCGGTAAATTGTGTATAAACGACTCTGAACTCTGGTGCTTTACTTTTGAAGTTACAATCAGAATATAGCTCATGTTGAGAGATGACATGTCACATACAGTAGAAGAATACTAGAGACACACTAAGACAGTGAAACGCATGGGTGTAAATCCCCACACACACCAGGCACCGAGGTGTCTGCAGAGTGGAGAAAGGGGCTGTCTCCATCAGCTGCTCCACCTACCCAGAGGACCTAATCAGTCAGTTAATACACGTACAACGGAGGCTGTCATCTACCTCCAGCCCAGCAGACTCCTCTGCCAACACGTTTCTCCTGCCGCCGCCCTCCAGAGAGAGAGCGAGAGAGAGATGGATCTTTCCCCACAGCTCCATCCTCAACCAAGACTTCCCACATCATCTTTCCTCAGTCTGCTTTACAGCCTCGTCTCTGCAGCTGGCTACAGCAGCGCCAGTATTGTTATTTACACCGTTTCACTTATTTTCCTTTTTCATTACCTGTGCTCCGAGGGTTGCGGAATGTTTTCATTTTCAGCTCGACGTATGATTCATGCACCTCGGGAGAAGTGCAGGTTTGCCACCGTGACCCCGACCCAGCTCCCGGGTCAGAGCCGGTCGCTGTGGCAACGACTCGGCACTCAGCAGTAAAGCAGTGCATAACCGGTCATAAGGCACCTGCAACTTAGTTACTCAATCTTCAGCTTTCCATAACTTATATTGACTATTATTATCAGTTATTTGTTCCTAATTGTGTGTATGAGAAGGCACATGACATTTTAAAAGCATATTCAACCTGTCCAAACTACGACACTTCTCAGATTCAAGGGGAGGAGGGAGTTTTATTATAGCATCGTGTAAAATGTTGACATTTTGTAGTGAAAACGGGAAAGGAGACGATTTGGGGTTTTTGTATTTAACCAGCTTGGTGTGAACCAACAAGACCCATGTGTGCACATTCACAAACAAAAGATTACATTTTAAAGAGGAAAACAATGACATGGTTGATGCATTTCTTTCTGGGGGGGGGGGGGGGGGTCCTTTGAGGATGGCGGAGATGAGGTTTCTTTTTTTATTTGTTTGTTTTTGAGATTTATTACCGTTTGTTTGCCATGTTGGCACTTTATAACTTGGGTGCAGCCACTGTGGAGCTACAAAATGGGTGAGTGCAAGAAAGTGTGTGTGTGTGTAAGTGTGTGTGTGTGTGTGTGAGAGATAGAGCAGTAGAAGGGTGGAGGGCTGAAAGGATAATAAAGAGAAACTAGAGGGCTGAGAGAGGTAGTAAAAAGGTATAAAAAAAAGAAAGAAAGGAGAGGAGGTTGATTCAGTGAGAGAGAAGATAAAGAGTGAGAAATGGAAGAGAGTAGCAGGAGTGTTCTTTGGGTAGGATGAATGAAGACTGCTCAGTGAGCGGTCAGACATGTCACATGATCTGATTGGGCTTTATCTCGGTTGGAACCAGATCAGCCTCTGAGATAAGGCAGCTGTATAGTTTGCCCTTCTCTCTCGCTCTCTTTGTGTGCGTGTGTGTGCGTGTGCGTGTGCGTGTATATGTGTGTGTGTGTGTGTGCGCTAATCAGTTTGGTGCACTGACACAAGGTGACACGGACTGATTGCATGAAAGAAAACTAGTTCATGACAGACAGTAAAATGATGATGCAGTTAGCTTTCTTTCAAAAAATGTCCAAATGTGACCGTTTTAGCTGTGGAAAGACTTTGTTTACTCATTCATGAGGCTTATTTTAATTTCTGTTTCAGTTGGATTTTGGATTGATCTATTGAGGAACAGTGATGGCCTGAATGTCAAAGGCTTATTAGAAACATACACTGTTAAAGGAAGGGTTCGGCAGCCGTGTTGACCACGTTCCTCTTTGTTGCATAACCAGATGAGGACAACCAGGTTTCTTGTTTCCGTGATGAGTCAGCAGTTGCAGAAGGGTGATTGACAGTAAAAGGTTGCTTGAGTGCATGTACATCTGACTGATATTTCTGAGGTGTAGGTCACCAGGCCATTAGTCCCATTAAAGGACTAAATAGTGAGCGAGCTTAAAAGTCGCTGTATTCCCATAATATCCAGCTCAGCACTCGGTGAACTATACGGGGCGTCTCATCCTACATACGCGTTCACGTTTAGCTTCTCCGTTTTGTTCCTCTTGTTCCTCATCTCAGTGCATTTGGACCATTAATGAGGTTTTATCCCGACCGAATGTCTTTATCCATCTCGGCCTGACATTCAGCTCATTGTGGTGAAAACACAAATGACGTTTGATTATTCACAAAATGCCTCCGACAACACCACAAAGGGCTACCCATGCAATAGTGACGCAATTATCCCTTTTCACGTTTTCAAGCTGCCATGTCCTTGGGGTGTGTAAACCCCCCCCAACACACACACACACACACACACACACACACACACACACACACACACACACACACACACACACACACACACACACACACACACACACACACACACACACACACACACACACACACACACACACACACACAAAAGATCAAAATACATCAAAAAAGGGATTAAAGAATGTGCCGACACCCCTAAATCCTTCAAAGGGCGTCTGACTCGATCACAGGATGAGCATGCTTAAATACGAGGCGACACACATGACACATGACGAGTGTTGGGTTTATCATTTATTCTACTGTTGGGGGGATTCGATTTTCTATTTTCCTCAGTGAAATCTGATGTCAAAGCAAAGCGTTAAGTGGCTTTTGGTTATCTCTGTACACCACAGTCGCCTATAAGTGAGAGAGGACGAGAGAGGGAACGATTATGAAAACAAGAGAGGAGCCGATGGGGGGCAGAACCAGAGAAAAGGTGACACAAAAAGCTGATATATATATATATTTGAAAAGAGAACCGTCTCATCTACATACTGAGAGGTCAGAGGAAAACAAAGAGACTGCAAGATAGTGGGAAAGAGAAAGACAGGGCTAAATGAATTCATTTTTCTCATTTGGGGGTTTCCCTCTTGGAGGGGGGGGGGGGGGGGGGGGGGTCGAGGTGGAGCTCACCTCAAGCAATTCTTAAGGAGGCGGAGTTGAAAGCGTGGCGGCTGTGTGGCGGGGAACAGTAGACGGTTAAAATGGGATTTCTCATTACTCGCGTCTCGCTCTGTGTCCTGGCCATCACTGCTGTGTACCGCTCGCTCGCTCTCTGCCCTGTCATTTTTCTTCCCCCCCTCCTTTTCTCTTTCAGAGACTCGAACTGAATACATAAGATGGAGCCCCCCCCCTCCCCTCTTTCTTCTGATTCTGCTTGTGTTTCCACAGTATCTGACTGTGCACACACACGGGATAAAACACACAGAGGCAGCCTGGATGACAAAGCAAGAGCAAAGAGGAAACACACGGCGGAGAGAGACTTCAAAGCAGAGCAATGTGGAGAATAATAAATGTCCTAACAACCGGAATACCTCGTGTTAGTAATGGTTTACAGCATGTAGTGTGTTTCTGTATCTGGCACCTTCGATTAATAAGTGAATAAATCGGATTATCAGTTTCACACATTGTCAAGCGACTTCATTCTTAGTGTGCTGCAGACTTCCAGCTGATAACAGCTGTGAGGTTACATTGTTTATGTACTGATTAGTTCGTTTTATTTCCCCAGCATACGTAGAAGGCGAGGGGAATCTGGCTGTAGTGAAACAGGCATTTCTTTGTATTCCTTTCTCAAATCATCTTTCCTTCGTGGAAAACAAAACATGACTTGAAGATGGTTTAAATGTGACGTAGAGGTGTGGGCCATTGCTTGCATGTTGATCTTACTGTGATCACGCCCACTAGGAGATGCGGAATGACATCATTAGTTTGTGTTTACATGTGGTCTAATCCGCTCACTGCATCTTACATCAATTACAAACATGTGTGTATGCATATGTAAAAGAACTGCGAGAAGAGCGAGAGCCTTTGTCGTGTAAAGAGGTGAAGCCGAGGAGCAGAGCGGCGATGTGTGGAGGTGGAGGCGTTTCCTTCAGGAGAATGAGCCGCACGTCTCCCCGAAATCAATCTCAGATAATACCCCGGTATTTGTCCGATATGCTCCGTGCCACGCTAGCCAACCGTGACTCACTCCGTCATTACATCCGAGAGGTCACGCCCACTCCCGCCCCCGTCTGCGCCATCCTTCCCGGGTCTGATGGCGGCCTAATGGCCTGCTCTCTCTACACTGCAATTAACCTTTTTATTGGCCACCTGCCAGCCAGCTGGAGATGCATCAGTGTTTGTGTGCATGTGTGTGTGTGTGTGTGTGTGTGTAAGTAGAACCATAACTGCAATAGCGTCAATGCGTTCCAACACTTGTGCGCGTGTGGCTGTGCACAATGGTGGAAGCTTTCATGTCGATGAATATCCGTGTGTCAGTGCCTGTAATAGCAGACAGATTTCACCTGCTCCACTCTTCAAGCAGAAATTGATTGAATCTAACGCCCCATCATGGATGACCCGGGCAAATCCCAACAGCCGCGATCTTGGCTCAGGAACTAAACAAGTGCCGCCCCCCCCCCCCCCCGCATCATACATCGATGCAGCTTCAGCGACAGGTATTGATGAAGCGCCACGATGGATTGTCCACAGTCTTGGAAGATACACACTGAGATTTACTCATTTCACATACACAAATACATAAAACACACACACCTGTTTCTCTTTTCTTTGGTGTACACAGACGATCTGTTTTTGATTAAAGCCAGGAGAATTAATCAGGCAGAGTAAGTAAGAGCTACTGCAGCCACACACACACACACACACACCAACACGCTAATTATGTGCCATCACATCAACACCGAGATAGTTAGTGTCTGAAAATGGTGAAAGAAAGCGCTAATATGAAGGATAATGTTTGTACATCACACCGAGCACATATTGCTGTTGGATCAGCAACACGTGAGGCAGAAAGGAAACAAGTATTATCTCCAAAATCCAACTCCAGGAGTTTACAAATGTAAAATGTAAATGCTGAAAATGAATTAATTCTAAAGGTTTCACCAAAGCTCGACCGCTGGTAACAAGATATCAGAGAAAATTATTTGTATTTGGTCAATCGCTGTATACTGAAACACTGACGATACCGTCTGATCTCAGACATTATTTATTTTGTCATATATATTAGGGGTGGGGGGAAAAATCGATACGGCATAGTATCGCGATATTATATCGATACACGGACGCCAAGTATCGATCTTTTATTATATACACACTATTAAAAAAAATAAAAAATAAAAAGAATCAATTGCTTTTTCAGTCCACTAGATGGTGCTGAGTTGTTTTCGGGTGAGGTCAGCAGAGGTGCCGGGTCTGCGTGCGTTATTGGTAGGAAGTTGGTCGAAACAAAGATGGAGACATCAGAGAAAGAACTCGGATAAAACATGTTTAATAATTTGAAGTTGAAAAAGTAATAAATTGCTATATATATATATATGTTATCACAATACTCAGAATATCGCAGTATCGTGATAATATCGTATCGTGACCCAAGTATCGCGATAATATCGTATCGTGAGATCTCTGGCGATTCCCACCCCTAATATATATATATACACATATATTTATCCACACACACAAACACACATATATACTGCCTAATTAACTTGTAACTCATAGAGCCTATGAGAAGAAGCTGAATCACAGTCACAGTAACTTCACTCAGGCACTTGGTATCCGAGAGGCTTACACTGTACTATCCCATTGTCAACAAGAGGCCTCTCACGAGCGACTTAAAATCTGGCAGAGCGCTGCCGAGCAGAAAGCATTCCGTGGCTCCTCCGGCTGCAAAATTCAATTTCGGGGCACGACTTGACTCGAAACACCTAATAATCCCACGTCACTCGCTGCTCCCGAACTGAACAAGGTCACACTGTGGGACTAGAAACGGAAAGAAGGAAAAAACTGACCATTTTCACAGGCATTTATCCGGTCGGCGATGCATTCAGGCTCCGGCGAGGTGAAGGATTTTTATGGTGAAGAAAGAACAAAAATCGCTGAGCAGTTCAAGGACAAAAGGAAAGCAGCTATTCACCTCACTGTACAGCTCAGCTGTGAACAAACGTGAAAGCAATGGGTGGAGAAAGAAATCTATTAAATGACACAACGCTTTACACGAGCCAGGCTTCCATTCAGATGCATCGCAAATCCGAACCGAGTTGTTATTTTTATCCACGATCGTTACGCAATTGTTCGGAGTTGGTTTAATGACATAAGCAGTTGGTGGTTCTCCAGTCAGAAAACCACTGCAGGGTATATAGAGTATATGCAATATATATATTACAAGGATTGAATGAGATGTGTTGGGTTGTTGTTAAAGTCACTCTACCCATAATTCACCACAAACTACAGCTGTAGTCCTAACCATGGTGTTGTACAGGATACAGTAAAAATGGATCCGCTGATAATTCTGGCAGCTCCTACCTGCTACGGAGAGACGGGCCGTCTGGCTGGAAATGGATCCGATGCTGTCGATGGTGGCGACGCACTGATAGGTGCCCTCGTCGGGCTTATTGTGCTTGGAGTGGACCACGTGGGCGAAGAACAGCGAGCCGTCGGGAAGCACGCTTCGTCTCTCGTCCGAAACCAGGCTCATGAAGGTGCCGTCTTTCTTCCACTCGACGCGCGCCGGCGTAGCCGCGTCGCTGTGGGCCGAGCAGTTGAGCAGCGCCGAGTTGCCCCGAACGGCCAGTGTGTCCTGGGGCTCCGCCGTGAACCAGAAGGGGCTGAAGGGCTGCGCTGCTGAACCTGGAGAGCAACGGGGGGGAGAACACAGATAGTTAGCCGGATGCTCTACGCAGACACTTTGAAAAGTTTGGACAACTTGGGCCTGAGCCGCAAAGAGTCAAATTAAATCTCATAACTGCTTTAAAATATCACCTTTAAACTCGTTTTACATTTATTTTGCAGCAGGGGACACAAGAGGGTTGTAAAATGCTGAAGCCACAAGACAAGCGAGTGCAAAATCACATCTCCTAGGACGTCATCTGCTACCTTAATGGAACATTTTAAAAAACCCATTTCACACAAAATATGCTGGTGGCTGAAATGAAAAGGGACACTGCAGGACTCCAAGTGACCCAAACACTCTGATGAAACGCTTCTGAAGCGAAGCTTGTTCATTCTGCCTTTTCAGCCACTGCGCCTCAGTCTATCCCAGAGACTCCAACAGGCTTTTCATTATGAAACCACAAGCCCCGCTGGAATTGGACGAGAGGAACTGATAAATTTAACCCAGTCTAGCCTCCCCGGCAAGTTAATATCACGTCTTGCTTTATTATAAGTAGAGAGGAGTAAACACTTTGGAACGCGGTTGCCATTTCCTTCCCCGAGCATTAAATGGTAGCGTCGCGCTGACACGGATAGTGCCAGAGTCAGGGAAGGTGCAATTGCTTTGGATTTGTCCTCATACATTATTCAAGCACCCCCCCCCCCCCCTCCGCAGAGTCACACCGTCGTATTGTTTAGATAAATAACACCAATTATCAGTTCTGCAGGGATCGAGGAGAGCTAGAAAAAATAATTAAGAGGGTATGAAGGTATTTTAATAATGCAGCGAACAGGGTGAAATAAGTGGCGGAATGTTAAATGCAGTTTAAAATATGCCTGCTCTCTTCCAAGGAAATGGCACGTCTCCAGGGGGGCGGGGGGTGGACAGAAAGAGGGGAAGACAGAAAAGAGAGATGCTATGTCAATGGTGCAGCTATTTAAACTACGAGGAGGTAATTTCTCTACCTTGCAGCACAAAGTCCCTCGTGTGAGATCCAAAGACAGAAGCGATGTAATGCGCGGCCCATTACGGTGGCAGTATGGCTGCTTGTCCTCGGTGCACTTAGTTCTCTTGAAAGCACAAACAATTACAGCAGAACGCCGCAGAAAATGACTGAATTGAATAGATATTTTTCCACTTTCACATTAGGGAATAGGGCTACGACAACAAAGCACTTCCGTCCATGCTGTGCTCTCATGGCTGCACTAACTTGATGATGGACAGGACTGAAATAGAGAAAGAAGAAGGAGTGCCCTCATTTGGTGTCAATGGACGGCGTTGGACCTTCGTCACTCTTACTGATGAATCATGGACGGATTGAGTCGCCTTCGCCGAAGACAAAAAATGTAGAAACATCGTCTCTCGGCTTCCATCTCCCTTAAATCCCTCTCACGGCGGCTTCGGGGCCCTTTTTCCACAAGTTAAACTGGCATGTTTCAAATCAGATTTTACTGCAAGTAATCTGCAGCTACAGATGCAAGTAAAGCAACATTACAGGATATCAAACTTTATTAGATCCGCTGATGCAAAGACAGCACAAGCTGCTCATACATACATACAGGATTCTTTTTGTAAAAAATCCCCTCAGGCAGCGGTGGATGTGAGATCCAAGTGAATAAACAGCAGGAAGTAAGGAGGAGGATTTGATACGTCCTACGCCAGCGTAACACATTTCCAACAGCAACTCGACTGAAGCGAGCAGCTGATTTCGGGGGAACCGATAATTCAAGGCGGCCTGTAGTGTACGTATTGGGCAGAATGTGACAACGGCAGAAAATGTATTTTTCTGATGGTGTACATGACAGATGGAGAGAGACCAGAGTGGAGGCGCAGCGGGGGGGGGGGGGGGGATTTGTCGCTCCCGCAGACCAGAGGCACCACGGCATGCTTAATCATCTCCGCTTTACGCTGCTGGAACAGTGGGTGTGTGGGTTGGACAGAGCTTCCAGGCTGAAGTCTGGCTCCTGTCCAGTCAGAGGACCATCTTCAGCCGCTCTCCGAGGAGAACACTGAATGGGCTTGGGGGTCCTGTAGCATCCTATCGGAGCCAAAACAGCCTCCTTTAGCAGCTTTTTCTATCCCCGTCATAGGAGCAGTAGGGGAGGGCTTAGCTTCAGCTCTACTGTCAAACAAAATGGCGAACCATCTGTTTTTCTGCTGCAGACACAACATCCACAGTCGGCAGAGCAGGGCAGGAGACAGACTGGAAGGGTGTGGAGGGTTTGATGGCAAGCTACGGGGCTGGTTTGTGCTCCGCTCTGCTACACTTGATATATGATATGATCTCCACCTGGAATCATTTCCCTCAAAAACTCTATTAAGACCATCAGTGGCAGTCAAAACTACAGACAAAAACACATGACGACAGACAAGAAAGCAAACATCGATGCCCCTGGTAGTGACCCAAGTCCAAACTCCAAGGTGGGACAGTGGAATCGATGCTGGACACACTGCGTGGAGAGACTGAACAAATATTTTGATGATCAGCTGCCAAAAAGCTTTCATTTTATTCCAAAATGTTTTGTATTTGTTGTAGCATGTAGAGAAACTAGAAATAATGAAAAAACGCTTCCCAGAATAGGTTCGGCTATGGCAACAAAAAGGCTCATTTCATTTATTTCAAACTGTCTCAAATGATTGTTTGAAAAGGAGGAGGTGTAATGTGTGAGAGCACATTAACCGCCACCTGTTTATTTGGTCTCTTAGAAACAACAAAGCCCACATATCAACACAGGCCTCTGAACATCACCCATAGCCAAGTTTCACCAAAGGAAGAGGGTGAAAAATCATTGTCTGTGATTAATATTAAAAAGGTTAACAAGGCCAAACTGTGCCGGATAAAGCCAACACCCCAGGGGGATCCAAGGATCCACTGCAGCGTTTGACAACAAACTCACCAGAAAAAGACAGAAAAACCTTCACAGACTTCAAAACGCTTCAACTTTCCAGCCAAAGCCAAGGAAAAGTTTACTTTTGGCAAATAACAAGGTTGCAAGTAAAAAAAAATGTCAAAACACCTGCAGCACGAGCCACGTTCTCTTGATGTGTTCTGATTAAAAGAAAACTCAACAGAGCGCATGTTCCCCTACGTCATTACAGCGCAGTGGAAATATCCAAGTAAACCATGAACCAGAACACAAATAAAGAAAAGGGATCTGAAGGGAATTATACAACAATAGAGACTTTTTGGTCTTGAAATGTTTTTTTTACGGTTGCAATGGAGAACACACACACACACAAACGTGCATCTTTATGGCAGAATTTATTAGCACGGAAAACACTGCAAGCGTTTAACAACACAGCTGCAGAGTTAAAGAAGGAAGGCGGTGTCAGAAAGCACATTACGGTGTGGGAAGTCTAATCTATTCAGGCCCGGCAGTGAGGGAGGGAGCTGCCCCCCCCCCCCCCCCTGCGTTTGTCTTGGAGAAATAGGAACCACCACACCGGGGCAGCCGGTGAGAACGAGGGAGAGGAGAGCAAGGGGCTAGAAAATGAGGTTGTCTACTTGATAAGTATGGGCTGTTACCTCTGTCCCAAATCCACTTTGCTCAGCAGTCATAAAAGGTTTGGGAGCCCAGTTTAAGGTGGTGCCCTGATCTGCTGCCTTGTTCTCTCTCTCCCCCCCTCACAGTGTCTCCCTTGCTTTCAGATGAGAGAGACAGAATGGAGACCTGTGAGTTTGTGCTGTATTTCCCATCATGAGCCACTGGCTCACTGGCACCGCTGGCTCAGAGCCAGTGATTAAAAAGCCTTTTTGGACGTTACATGGCTCCCTGTCAAGGTGGCAGGTGTGTGTGTGTGTGTGTGTGTGTGTGTGTGTGTGTGTGTGTGTGTGCTCAGGTAACGTGTTCACAGAATGCATGTCAAGATATTTTGGCTGGAGGGTTTCAAACAACTCTGTCATGTCCTAAGTAACCTGAACGAAACCTGTGGGTAACTCACTGGCATGTATTCTCTGACATGGATAAATGTATTTTACCAATGCAGTTTACAACTCCTGCAGAAGAATACACAGTGGGCCTCTCACCGCGAGGTGTAATATCTAGAAAGAAGGCAGTGAAGAGGAGTGGGTGAGGGTCTGCATTCCACACAAAGACCCCCCCCCCCCTGTTCTCCTCTATTCTGTCCTTCGCTCAGCAGGAAGCCTCCTCCCTCATTGACCCTGCCGCCTGAGAGGCAGCCTTATCGACTGCCCTCCTTATTGAGCCGCTCTTGAGACAGAGCAGACCCCCTCTTGAAAAACAAGCCGCCATTTCAACAACAGACGCCCTTTCTGTGGCTTGGACTCGGCGGCGAGGAAATCCTGCAAAGTAAAAGCTAAATAGTCATATTTTCTTACTTTTTCGTTTATATGGGAATACAATGTGCGCACTCTTCGCTCTGTATTCCCGTCGTATAATGGGTCACTTGAGCCTTCGTCGTGAAACAACAAGCAGAGAGCAGAAAATCATTAATGACAGCACGTCAAAGATGAATGGAAACCTTCCACGCAGGTAAAGATCGAGGCGGGGGATGGCGTTTAGTAATGAGCCTGAGCTGCTGCCATCCCTCCGCTGTTTGTCCTTCTACCCTCAGCGTCAGGGTCGCTTTAATGACACTAATGGAAATGGCTGTCTCTGCCTCCCCACCCACACTCTACCACCCCCCCTCTCTTCTCCTTCATCTTCATGCCTCGACTCAGAGTCCATTTCTCTGCAGAATCCTTCATCTTCCCATCTCTCCAAACTCTAAAGCCCATCTGTCACCAAGAAACCCCTCAGGGAAATAACAATGATCTTGAGACCAAGTGCGAGGGGACTAGGTGTCTTTAATAGATCAAGAGAAAGAGCTGCAGCGAACTTTCTTCATTCGAGGTATACCTATTTGAGTGGGAAGAGGAAGATGTGTCCTTTTTCTAATCAACGGTCGATTACAGAGGTCTCCTCAAGGATTCTATTATAGAGCGGCTGCAAGTTGAGGCGGCTAGCTTACTTCCTTTCATTGTGTTAAAATTGAAAATGTGGGCACTTGACTTGAAACGAATCAAAGAAGTGAACATCGGAGTGGAGACACCCATTTCATTAGCATGTAATAGAAAATAAAGGAGAAGGGGGCCACATTCATTAGGACCGATTAGTGTTTTCAACGCTGTGAAAGACATTTATCTCTTTAAGCCAGAGAAATGACACAATCCCAGACTGGAAGGGTAAACATTAAAGGCAAATTAAAAGGAAGGGAGTCACATTGACGAACTAAAGTAACAAACAAAGAATGCACTTCTTTTTCAGATTCGTAGCAGAACTTTGTCGGAGTTAGTGCGGCCAGTCGAGCATTTCTTTGAGGAGTTGCTGCCAGGAACAGTGTCCGACATGCCTGAGGGAGGTAGCTACAATCTGGGATCCCACAACCCGCCGATTCTGGTATTCTCAGCGTTCCACACAGCGGTTGATGAAATGAGGGGTTGAGGCCAAGCCATACAGGGATGGACGAAATGATCGGGGCGGCGAGCGCACACTGGCTGTCCTGCGCTGGCTCCCACTCCAAACTCCCACTCAGCTGGCAGATTAAAAAGAGGAGAAGATCCAATTTGTTTTTCAGCTGGCGGTTCTCTGACATCCTGTCTACTCGCTGCCATTGTAAAACCCTGGAGGCCCCGGAGACAACATGACGGGGTCACAGGCGGGGCCGGGGTCACTGCAACGCCATCGGCTTTGGTTTCACTGAATACGGCCAGAAAACGTCAGTTCGATGCGAACGTCCGTCTCTCTTTAATCAGATGAAGAAACGGATCCTACTCAAATGATTTGCCGGTTAATAGGATTATCAAATTCTTTAAGTGCACGAGTCCGGAAAAATATCAAATTCAAACCACCATGTGCGATCTGTTTTCATTCCGTCTTCATGGGAGGACATGACACTCTTACCGTTTAGTAATTGTGTCATGCAATTGTATAACAGTAATTAACTAGCAGCTAATCCCTCTTTCCAAACAACCTCACACACTGACCCCTATTTCCTGTTTGCGGTTTAGCTCGCGCTCAATCCGAGACCACCTTGGAGACGTGACTCTTGCCGGAGCTTCTTCCACAGTTCCACTCAAAACCAGTTCATAACACTGAAAGTTTAGGCAATAAACGGGTCAATGTGAAAGATTTAAATATCCAACGCGCCACTTTTTTGACTGTTCAGACTAAAGAAGCAATATGTGTATTTGGTTCGTGCCCTTTTAAGGACTAAACGGTTAAACTGATCGCTTAAAGCATTGTCAAAATAAGTGTTGGTTGAAGCACTCGGCTAAATGAGAACAATGCTCCAGTGTCACCGGGCTCAGCTTCTAAATAGACACACTGTGCCCTACCAAATCTAGCCCAAACTCTTTGTTGTGTACTTTAAAAAGTCAAAATCCATGACTGAAGAATACAAGCAGAGGGATTGTTGGGCTGTCGCTGCATCACACCACTTTTCTTCCTTAAACTGAGTCAGTGAAACTGAAGATTCCCTTTTGTCACGTCTCTGAACGGTGAGCTGAAAAACCGGCTCCTCTAAAAAAGCAGGGAAATGGCTCTCCAATGCTGAAAGAGTGATGCTTTGCACTCATTAGCGTGTGCATTCGTTTTTCATCAACTGTAACAACAATTACATTTGGAACCCATGTTTCTGAAATAGGCACATTTGTATTCCTCAGCCATTGGCAGTGCATGTAAGCAGGACATACAGGTAATCAAAATGTGTCCTTAATTATGAAATGCGTGACTTTACAAACGCAAACCTCTTAATTAAACTTGATCCTACTGACACGCGGTAATTGGGCTAAGCTAGGCTTCAGACATTATTCGACACACCATTAAAGCTGCAGAGACCCTGCATGTGTCCTACTGGAGGAAATGCTCCCATTAACCCAACAGCAACCCTAAATCGTTTAAATGTATGAATTAAAATGTTACCAAAGCAGCCTGCTTATCATAGGAGAAATAAACCCTGATGTAAATAAATAAACAAAACAGAACACATTAATGAAGTAAATGTCGTGGAAGGGAAAACAAATGATCCTGGTTAGCATAGTATGGCTGAACATAAATACACGGATACACCAACAGTTAAAATATCACTTGAAGAATAAGACAGAGCTCCCAGCAGGCGAGACAGAGATCCAGGAGGGATTGCGTAGACGGGGAAACCTCTGTCACCTCCCCTGGTTGGGATAATTAACCAGCACTGATTGAGGCTCAAATTCCCCCTCTTATCCGCCTCCCCACGGGCCCAACGATGAAGGATTGGCCCACTGAGACGACAGCAACGCAGACGAGCACACTGCGAGAGCCGGTTTGGAGACTGTGCGTGGGTACGGTGTGTGAGAAACGTCAAAAAAAAAAAAAAAAAACACCGTCCTCGTGGTGAATAATTGGAAAGCAAAAATGGCGAGAAACAACATATTTCTTGGGCTAAATGGGAACCCACAGAGCAGTCAGACTAAAGGTTAAAACCGTCACTTCATGTCAGGATTTGAGAATTGGGCTAACCTTTTCTGGTTGTCAGAGAAAGCCTACTTAAAAGGCTCACCGTGGCGGCAGATGCCATTATCTGCCATATTTTCTTTTGAAGTGAGATGCTCTTTAAACCAAACTCGCAAAGGAAACCGTCAGGTGCTGAGACAAACGATGCACTTAAAATACTGCCGGGAAACAACACTGTTCAGTTTCAGTAAGTGCCGCCATGCACGAGTTGTCTGATGCGGTCGTAAAAAAAAATAAAATCAGCGAGCGGTGGGCCAACGTGGCCAGGAAGTAGTCGACATGCCGGGCAGATTGGGCCCGGTTCCTGCTTTCTCCATGAACGGCACCAGATGAGATAGTCATCCGAGAGAGGAAAGCTCATTCATCTTGCCGCCCACAGGCTCCGCCCCCAACCCCACCAACCCCGACACTAAAGAAAACCATGTGGCTGTAATGAGATAGCCTATAGATTTCTTAATGAAACACAATATTGCATTCTCTTGCCCCTGGTTTTATTTTCATTTTTTTTCCCGCTATCACACTCACTCACACTCGCACATACACACAGAGAGGAAAGGAAATCAATATAATCCAGTACTTCTCGCAAAGTCAAACACCCGGCAATTTATCAGCGTTAGATTTCAAAGTCTGGATCTTTGGCCCATCTCGTCCTTGACGGCTGTCATTTTGTTAATCGTAACAGAGAAGAATTGAAAGGGGTTCGCGTACAGCACAGTTTCCCCTCACAGGGAGGTAACGGTTAAGTACAGCATCTGGTACTCAGAGCCGGCACGAGTCTACTGGAGGTCACATCCAGCCGTTCGCTTGATCACAGTCTCTGGCTCGGCCTCCTTTGAGCGGTCGAGTGTGGCCAATCTGCCCTCCGATAAGCTCGCTGCCAATTACCAACCCCAGACACAAAAACATTTCAAACTATCTCAATTTCCGCCCCCCGCTTGTTAAGTTAAGATAAGCATCTGCTTGTAAAGTCTGCTAATTACAACGAGAAAGCCGAGTCAATCCCCTTTCAAATCCCCCATGAACATTAACAGACTATTACACTGACCAACCATTGTAGTATAAACATAAATGATTGAATTCGTTTTTTCTTTTAAATCACCAAAGTTTTGACATGTTCTCCAATTTGCCCTCGTCAGCAGTTTCTTTCTGCCCAATCACCGCATCATTCTGCACCGTCGACTCTTAAACAGACTTATTATATCGGCAGTGCACTGTATGTATATACATATATGCAGGACTTCCCATCCTTTGCTCTTTTCACAGGGAGTTGTATGCGGCATCAAAGCTTCTGGCGCAGAGGTGTCGTTAGCGGACTGCTGATAAAAGAGCAGCCAGTCGCAGCATGTTCGCAGCGATTTGGAGGAAACCATTTAACACTGCAGCACGGGAGAGATCAAAGCCTTTGAGCCAACACTGGGAAGGAGACTCAATTACTATTTTACTTGAAACCGGATGTTACCCTTCCAAGAAACAAAAAACTAAAAAACTTAAAATAACTGTGGTCAAAATATCCAGGGCAACATGGAGAAGCAGGAGCACAAAGGGGAACGCTATGTGAAGGCAGAACAGTGATAATGTTGCAGTTAAGTGTGGTTACGGGGGTTAAGTGTTTGCACCAGGGGTGCAGTTAGATTACAAAATGAAGCGGCTGTGTGAGGCATAAAGGGAGGTCTCTTAGATATTGTTAGTGTACAAGACTGTCAAGCTCCCTTTGAAGTCATGAAAGCATCTTTTTTTGTTTTTTCTGGAGAGAAGCATTTGAGTGCACTTATATTACCTCCAACTTCCAGCCTGCAGACACTGGTCAACTCCACGGTCACTCCTCAGATGTTTCTCAGCAGAAATATCTTAAAACCACAACAAACTCGGGGTCACAAAGTAGACTAAAACACATGCATGCTCCCCATGTAGAGTTTCATTTCTAACGACACCTATTTTTCTGTTCAGGTTTCCCGTCAGTTTTCAAAACGCGACAAAGCAGAAAAGGCTGTTAAAAATCTACTTGGATGAGGAGAAAGGACATTTTTTTACTCACTGCATAGGAGCAGGAATGGACCTCCAACCACAGAACTGACCCGATGTACCAATATTTATGATGCATCTGGAAAGGGCCGACGCTGTGTTGTTTGGAAGTCAGGCAGCGATGGTGTCAAGTTAGTGCAAAAAGAAGTGAAGCCTAAATTGGAGTCAAGAGCAATACGATTCGTCGGTTGATCCTGTTCGTGCATTTATCTTCATTCCAGCCCGTCCACTCCTGTTCAACCAGAACACTTCTTTGTTTGCACCTTTGTTCCACCGCAACCAGCCATTCTCTTCTTCGCGCTCCAACACAGAGTGCGAGGCCCCTCGCCAGTCTCCAAGGGCGCAACAACAACAACAACAAAAGAACTCGGGAGGATGTCGTGGCGCTGGTGGCACGAACAGGAGGTGAAGTACGGCATACATATCAGCCGTTAACAAAGAATCGCATCGCCACACATCCTCACAAAAAAAAAAAAATCTGCATTCTTGGTCACGGAGAACGATTTCGACGTAAATACATGCCTGTGACCCGTGTTGATAACCATTTTACGAAAGCGGCTGCCTCTCTTTTTCCCGCCCAACAGAGGCTGAGCAGCCGTCACATAGTGAGCTTATCTCTGCTCTCAGTCCTGACGGATCGGACGGCGGGAGCTGCCCAGGCTGCTGTGGATGCTAATGTGGATCATATTGCAAAGTGAGGACGAGGTGCAGTGATGTGGTAACAAGACAAGAGTGATGGGTTTTTTTTTTTTTTTGTTTTGTTTCGTTGTGCAGTCAAGACTTCAGGTAAAAATCCAGCAGGACAAAACAAGGTGAATGTCACTCACTGGGCCTGTGTGTCTCAAAGAGAGAGAGCGAGCGAGCGAGAGAGAGAGAGAGAGAGAGAAAAAAGTCTCATTTGTTTACGAAGAGAATTATAGCTATGTGGCCTCAATCAGTCTGGCTCAGATAAGAGCAGAATGGAAAAAGAGCCTCGTGTCCCGGCAGCCACAAAAGGACGGAGTGACTCAATCACAATGGCTATCATTTCTCACTGTCCAATCATTTTTACAACAATATCACGGTATACGATATGAGGTGCGCTGTCATTCTTAAGCCTGCACTGAATTTTACAGACAAGAGGCTTTTGATGACATGATATTAAAAGGACAGAACCAGCAAATGGATTCAGCCGAAAATGTCACCCTGACAAACACGGACTTAGTGGAGCTCTCGAGGTCAAAGAAACTAGTTTTACTTACCGACAGAAACTTTTAGAGTTCTTCTTCTACCAACGTATCGGAAAAGCCTCCGATACAGCCTCAAATGCTGGATCGGGTATCGGCGAGTATGCGAGTCTATGCACCAATTAGATATGATAAATCATACATCAGCTCATTTATGAAACACAGGAACATCATCAACACGTGTCACTCGCTTCCCAATATTATGTGCAAACTAGTACTACACTACGTGGTTGGGCGCTCTTGTTCACCCTACGTTTTCACTGATAATGCTACAAGGTAAACAACAAATCAGAGTTAAATCGGCCGGAGGAGAGCTTGTTAACGTTAGCAGTTAGCAGCACAGTCCTGCAGAGCTGAATGACGGAGCTTAAAGTGGTTACCGGGAGTCTATTGAGTTACATTATGATGCGTTCAGGCTGCATTCAGTAAAAGTGTGTATTGAGCGAAGATAAGGCTGGGAAACACAGCCGAAACATTTTGTAAGGAAATAGGTCATTTCATGTCACGATAACGATGTATATGATAACATATCAGGGTATAGTATGTTTTCTGGTGAAGTCCATATGAAATAAACACGTGGGTTTGTACTCTTCTGGGAAGTTTTTTCTCATTTAATCAAGAACATTAAGGAAAAATAATCAGATTTTCAAAATTATTTTTAGTTTGTATGCGCTTATCAATTTAGACAATATAATTGTCTTGATATACGACTTCAGCACCATATTATTAAATTGAAAGACAATAAATTATCATATTGAATTATTGCCCAACACCTAGGCGAAGGGACACCAACATTATCATGATGAGTCCAAACTTGAAACTCAATTTCAAGGATATAAATCGGTATCGGGAAGGAAAAACAAATATCGGAACATCTGTAGTAACTGCTTTAGATACTGTATATTAATAGCTTTAACATGCGGCGTTTGCAGCCATGGGTTTGTGTTTGTTTCAGGCTGAAAGCAACAGAGAGACATTACTTGCTTCCTTAGTGGTGGCTCATTTGTCAGCAGCAATTATACCATATTATCAGCATCAATTTCGCAGTCGTCCGCTGACAAAACACCGCTATCTGTGCAACTGCTGGTGCGTCTCAGCGTCATCGAGTTAGACAGATGAATCCCATTTCCTGTACACCGATAGATTGTATCAGAGCTCCATCGTGTGATGCGATTACTGTGTGTGTGTGTGTGCGCCTGCAACCACCACAAAGCAAGAGATTTAGCCCATCAAAGGGACTCCCCCCCTCTCACACCCCCCTCACCCTCCCACCTTTCTGTCTGCATGTATCTGCCCCCCTCACAATAAAAACACAGGAAGCAGAGTGCATGAGCACTTGACACGGACTTATCCTGTGGCAGATTTGATCAGAGCGCAGCTGAAATTCCCCCTCGTATGTCAGCCAAGGTGTGCACCCGGTCAACCGCTGAGCCCGGCCTGCTTGTGTGCAGGTGTTTACAGTACATCATAACCGGGAGTAATCTCCTCCGAGTCCCCCCCTCCCTTTACCCGTCCTCGCTTCCGAACCGAGCGGCAAAACCAACTCGGGCACGGGTGACGTTTCGTCACCATTGGGTCAAATGTGGCAGTCGAATCTGCTCACTGGTCTACATATTAAGCTCTCTTATCAAACCCATCAGTGAGGCTCGTATCAAAAGGAGCATCAATAATAGACGAGAGGATTATGTATTTAATATGCTACATATAGCTCACGCGGTACAGCGGCCATAAATAATTCACTGGAAAGGTATTAGATAGGGGCCTGCGTATCGCTGAAGCAACACTTTCCTGTCATGCTGAGGCGCGCTTGACAGCCGTCTCCCAGATGACAATCGCACGCCAATACCAGTTGAGAAAACTTTATTGAGAACAGACTTTGTAGGGTGCGATGAATAATTGTGTGTTTTCCGGCTCGAGGTATTGACCCACTCAGCGCTCGCCGACTACGGCGCACATCGCTCCCCAAACAACAGTGTTTCCCAACGATTCCTTCCCTACAATCCTGACGTATAATGAGGTATGTTGCAGAGTGTGTGTCTGTCTGTGTATCCACGTCTCAGGCAAGCCAAGCTGCTGAGTAAATAAGTGGCTGAGTGGCAGCAGCTGATGAGCAGTAATGATTTGTGTGCAGTGCAGTGCTTCCCCCCCCCCCCACCTTTCCCCCTCGAGGGTTTCATGCACACCCCCCACAGACCCACCTAAACACCAGGCCAGGGCGAGAGCTGCAACCAGAGGGGAACGCTGGCCCTGAACCTAATCTAATCCTCCGCACAAGAATAAGGCCCCTGTGAGTGTGTGTAGTACGCCATTGTGTGTGTGTGTGTGTGTTTCTCATGGAGCATGCAGCAGCACCCCATGAATGTATAAATATACAAGTAGCTGCTGTCCCTAGTCAGCTCCGTGTGTGTGTGTGTGTGTGTGTGTGTGTGTGTGTGTGTGGCTGACTGGAGGTTAACTAGAGAACACATCTGCTGAGGCTTATTTGTTAGCAACAGCGACTAGCACAGATAAACTGTACACTTCACTAGAAGATAATAACTGTAAACATAACGATGTTAAATTCAGGGTGACGTCCATGTGCAGCTGATGGAGGCTTGTAGGCTACACGGGGCAAAAGCAAACAGAGTCAGTCAATTTACATCCAGGCTGCAGTCGCTCCCAGCCTAATCTTTCCTGATCAAACAATTTACCGTCTCCGCCGGCTGGGGGAAGCGACGTCGAGAGCGCGTGAGACTTTAAGCTCTGGGAAAACAAAAATACTATTAGTCACCGCAAATAGTTTTCCTGTTTAATAGCCTCTCTCGACCGGAGTGCTTCTCACTGGGTTCCCTTGTCCGCTCCATCACGTCTGAGTGTTTGGTTAAATTATTAATGCCGCCGCCCCTCGCCTGGCTGCAGGTTAGCCAAAAGGCAGCGCGGTAGTATGTAGTGCGCAGAGGCCACTTCAGCCCTTGTTTACATGCTGGATGGGGATTGTGATCGAGTGTTCACCTGCTAAACGGCCACAGTGATGACACGGTTCCTATGGATTTATTTGTATACCCGAAGCATTTAATATACATGCGTCTCTCCTGTACATAAAACACAATCCACATGTGGCACGCACCCAAGTGGATTGGAAATTCATGGCCGTGGCTCGCGGAGGTTCTGTGATTAAACCGAGCACCGCGGGAAAGCTGGATGTGCACACGCTGTGGCACCAGCTGTGGTGCAGCGATACAAGGAGCGGCCCGCCCACTGGAATGAGCGCAGAACGCAGAGCACGGTTATCTTCACGGGCAGGTAACAGCGCCACTCTGCGCTGCTCGGGCAAAAGTAAACAAAGAGAAAACGCAGATGACGGTGGTTTAAGAAGAAGTGTCGTTAAAGGGACACCTTTAATAACATCTAGGTTTCTGTGGCTACACTGGGTCCAACCTCTTTTACTTATATTATTAATATTTCTACATTCTCTGCAGGCTGATCACAAACACGATTATGAGCAGAAATAGACAGATACAGATACAGATACATATATATATACAGATACAGATATATATATACAGATATATATATATATATATATATATATACATATATATATACAGATATATATATATATATATATATATATACATATATACATATATACATATATACATATATATATATATATATATATATATATATATATATATATATATATATTATACTGAGGCTATGATACAGGCCACACATTTACAAAGAAAAACAGGGAATTACAATATTTTGATACAGTTTAAAGTATTTGTGACAAGAGCTTTGCGTCTCAGGCGAGAGCTCCACGCTATAAAAATCGGTGGAAAAGGGGATTTTAGTGGCTTTCTCTGACTCCTGAAGGGACTCGGAGTTACCGCCAACTCTGCTTTTGATGGGTGGTGGGGATCCAGGGGGCACCTTTGTTCAAGCGTTTACGCTCTGACACTTTAGAGGAAAACTATGAGAGTGATTTGGGAGAGGCAGCACGCTTGGGTGTGTTGTGTGTTGTAAGATGGGGAAGATGGGTGGGTGGGTGGGGGGGGGGGGGGGGGGCACGGGGACTAGTTTTAACCACATCCATTTGGTTTCCTGTCATGAGCACAGACAGCATAATGCGCTAAAAGAAGACCAGCTCTGACGGGGGATTATGGTAATCGGCACCGAAGCAAAAAAAAGAACGGAGCGAAGCTAACAGTCGCCGCTCTTACCCGGCACACGAACTCGACTACAACAGTCTGCGGAACATTTTTGAAAAACTCGTACGGAATGCAGACCAAATATTCGCGAACATCACCTGAAGGCATGACGTCGTCGTGCTCAGCTTTTCCTCGGAGCTCGTCACACTTTCTGTCACATGAACCCGTTTGTACGTGCCTCTGGGACCTTGATAATTAGCTCTGACGTTCAATCTATTTTAAGGACTAGCCGAAGCGCTGGCAACTGTGCACCATCACTGCTTAATACTGTACATGAAAGGCCTCGCTGAATGATGAATCAATCCATTAGCATTGGGCTTCTGGAGTGTTACAAGACGCCCGGGCTCTGTTTTCTCCTTTTCTTTCGGCGCTGGTCGGGAGGGAGGAGGAGCGGCTGTCGCGTTGAAAGGCAGGGGTGATAATTGGTCCTGGCTCTTTTGATGTTCAGACAACGGCATAATCCGTCCTAATCATATTAAAAAGGGACCCTGCTTGGCCAGCAAGGGCCATGCCGCTATGGCCAAGATATAGGTAATAGTCCCTGGCTTCAATCGGAACATGTAGTAAGAAGCAGCAAGCTGGCCCTCTAATTGGCTGCGATTAAGAAAATTGCCCTCTCGTCTGGCTTTTGGTCGCTTTTAACGTCCACATTACCCGCAGACAGTATTGTGTTCATGCCTGACATCATCTCACCGTTAACCTTCCAGCGTTTATCCTTTGAATTCGGGCAAGAACAAACAAATAAAAAGCAAAGACATCAATCCTAAAAAAGGTGAAAGGCTTAATGAAAAGGTTCAAAAGAGCTCTTAGAAGTGTGCAGCTTGTCATGTCAGCAGGAGGACAAAGGAAGGAGCCGGGAGGATGAGGCAGTCTGGGACCACGTGTCCACACCCCGGGGTGCCCTGCAGATGATCCCGCTGCACAGAGAGTCCAGTACGGCATTTCCTGCTCGGCACTGGGCACAGCACAGGATGCGTTGTGGGCATGTGGCAGCCGTAGTCTCCGTTTAGCATACGAGGGATTTGCCTATTGATTTTCACAGCAGTCGAATCTTACAAATTAGCAGTTCGTCCCAGTTTCTGAGAGCAAAATTACCACTTGCAAATATGTTTCATCAGCTCACAAGGGGGAGGAACATCTAACTGGCTTGATACGAGTAGTTAGTAGACACGCATTTGAACACCTGCGAGGGATTTAGACATCACAAACACTGCTTCATCAGCGGTTTAGAAACTGAAACAAAACATCAACTGTGAAATGATTGTCTTTAGAAATACAGGCGTGAATTATGTCCACGTTGGGCACAGAGGCTGTCTATGAGGAATACTACTGTACATACAAAGCACAGGCACAGCGGCGTTAATCCCTCAGCAGCACTACCATGTCCCTTAACAGTGAAGCATGCAAATCCCAGCACACACACACACACACACACACACACACACACACACACACACACACACACACACACACACACACACACACACACACACACACACACACACACACACAGAGAAACAAACGACTGCTCTGGACCACATTCAGTACAAATGCTGTCAGACAATCACGCAGCAAAGTCTACTACTTCTCTATGTTCTTTATTGGAAGATGGCCACAAGCAGACGCGCACACAGCCCTCGAAAAATGCAGACTTCATGTCTTTACATCTTTTTTTTGTTTTCAAGTGGCACCATCCACAAACAAGCATTACACTGTCAGTGGAGTGACTGTCTGTTAAGAGTCTGGTATAGCGGGCGTGAAGAGATGCTCTCTCTCTCCGTCTCTCTGATCCCATGCGGGCCAACGCGTTACTCGCGGTTTATTAGTGTTCAAGGAGCTTTCGTGTGTGATTTAGCACCTGGCTTCATACTCCAATCAGCACCTCAACAGAGCTGCTAAAAATAAACTTTCATTCATCTGAAAGGATAAAGACCTAACTAGTAGCAGACGTCCATTGTAGATATTTCAGGAGTAATTCTCTACAACAACTTAACAGCAAATTCTATTATTTACTATTTTTTAAGTGCTGGATGCCTAAAGATAAAGGTAACTGCCTCACTGCTTTACAACACATCTTCATCAAGCTGTTGATCTGACATGACAAGGGGTTGAAATGTATCCGATACGTCCCATTTTATTCTTCCAATTACAGTAAATCCTCGTTTGGCCGAGAAAAGATAAACATCCATACATGCTCTGAGCTTTGTGCTTCTTTGTTTTTAAATTCAATGATGGGGAATACGTTTAATGCATTAAGACAATACGGATTTATAATATAATGCTATTAATTATGGGATTCTAATTAATTTCACAAACATTTTAATTACACAGATTAGCTTGTAATTTGCTTTTAAATCAACTACGGCGCTCACTTCGCCGCGATCCCCCAATGTAATCTTCCAATCACACTGGCCCCGTTTGTAAATTGTGTGTGTGTAGCTCAGAAGAGGAGGAGGACGACGACGGGGGGGGCTCTGGCATTGTTGTAGGAATCAAATAGCGTTGCCATGGCGACCCTCTGGCAGTAGCAGCCTCTTTGCAGTAACCAGAGAGTAGAGACTCCCAGAGAACCCCAGAGAACCCCAGGGACCCCCCCCCCCCCTCCCCCTCACCCCTCCAGCACGTTTGTTCGAGGGGTCGCAGGGATCCAACCGGGGTGTCTGGCATTGGTGAAGGGGTTGTCCTTTGAACGAGACAACCACAAGCAAGCGATAGACCCGCTATTAAAAAAAAAAAAATCGAGTTTCAATTCTCATCTCCGAGTTTGCCTTCAAACAACAGCAGCGTCCGACACAATGAGCCAAAACAAGAGCTGGAGCCTGTTGACAGACATTTGGAGAGCTGGAGGACGGAGAGTGGGGGGGGGGGGGGGGCGACGACACACACACACACACACACACACACACTAGCACAGGTGGGTATTGTCTGCAGCGTGGGGCGCCCCTGGCAGCCGGCCAGCTCGGCTCAGTCACCGGGCCGGTCCTGCTTCAGTCGACTGGCTGCACGGGTCCGCCATGGCGGACCGAGCGCTCCCGCCATAAGCAGCTTCTAACCGTTACCTTTCCATCGGGGAGTTTCAGGCCTGAACATTTGCGCTCAGGTCAGAATTAGAAAAGAGATTTTTGATGTTGTTGTCAAAACAATCTTTCAACATGTTTAAACGTAAAACTTTCCCTTTTGGAAATAATCAGAAATCGACATGCACGATTACATTTTTGACCATGTCCCCACAGTGGAAGGTCTTCCACTGTAAAGCGTTTCCTTCCAGCCGTGTGCTCGGGCTGGCTACCTGGGCAGACTTTCATGCTCCCCGAGGAGTCCTGCTGGATCTTTTGATTCACCAGACTGCAGAGAGAACTCTTCAATGCCTCTTTGTTCTCTTGTGGCAATGGCAGGTCAGTTAAAATAAGGAGACCAACGTTCAGCAAAGGAGAATGTCGGGGACGGTGAAGCAAAAAGAAACTGGACGAAACCGGTCACTGATTAACCAGATAGAAGAACACCGCTTGTTCTACTTTGTGGAAACTGCACGGATGATAAAAAAAAAGCTTTAAGCAGCAAAAATGTATAGATATTATCAAATGATGTCATTATTTCACTCCAGAAATGTATTTTTGAACCACTGAAAATATGGAAAGAGCAACACTGTGCATGTGGGAGGGTTGCGAGTCTACGTCAAAGAAATCCACAAGTTAATGAAATCAACATGTCGAACCACCTTCATGTGTCAGTGAGGACACAGATACACGTGTGACTATGTTAACAAGCAGTATAAAAATAACAAGGGCTTCCGTCTGCTACAGCACAATCGCTCTAATTACACAGCCCTTGTCATTTTAAGGATGTGCGCTGGAAGCTGTTTGAGTGCTTGTGTGAGCGCGATCATCCAATAGTCACTTCCGAGGTAAAAATCCGGCGATTGCTTCAGCTAATGAGGACAATGCTTTGGCAAAAGTTTTTCAGCATTAAAAAAACCCCGATATTATGCTCCATTACATATCAGCCTGTTGAATGATAGACGATGTAGCAATTTTTTAATAATTTCTGTCAGATAAATTATTGCAATTACACTGAAAACGTGTTTACAAAAAGGCAAATGCGGAGATTGAAAATGTACAAATGCTTCAACAATTCAGGGAAACAGATGGGCGTCGAAGGACCTTAGCGCTGATTTATCACTGAACTCAAAGACCTGCATTGCTGTAGCTCAGGAGCCGCAGGGTCTTTGTACAGAGAAGTTATTGATGGAGGAATTGATTATCTGTCAAATTTAAACGTAAAAGGCAGTTAGGCCATAATTTCAGATCAATAGACAAGGCTCCACGTCAGTCTGTAATGTGTAGCGGCATGTGGCCAACGCGGGGATGACACATACCGCCACATGGGTGTTAAAGATGCTGTAGATGGGTGTAGTCTGTAAAATAGGAACAAGACAGAAAGCATCCCACTTTAAAGCAAAAACACTTCTAGTTCATTGTGTTTATTACGCACTGAAAATAGTCTCTGGAGGCAAAGTTTGAAGTTGTAGGAGTTGTAGCACTGACGTTGGATGTGGGAGTAGGAGTGCGACAATGAGATGGAAAAGTGTTTTCTTCCCTCAACTCTTCCAAAAAGCAAAAAAATAAAGGGAAGGAAGGGAAAAAACAAAAAAACTCTGGAGGGCATTTGAAGAGGTTTTTTTTTTCTCAACTCTAATTACAGGCCCGTTGTCAGATCTCTCTCCAAGAGCTATAAATTGGAGGGAGGTGGTTGGAATAGAGACTGAGCAACTATTTCCCAGTCTCCCCGTCTCGTTCACTTTTCACTTCACAAACATGCAACAAGCCAAAGCACGCAGAAAGCCATACACATGCACTACGACTGGAAACATTTCACACAGAAGCAACACAACAGATGTTACTCAAGAGCTGACTGCTACACATTCAAAGGGGTTAGTATTTGGGTTCAGCAGCTAGTGCCGCTAACGAGAGCTCCGACTGAGCTCGTCTCACACATTCACCCGATGCTGAACGACCATTTCAGAGTGTGTATCTACACACAAACACATCTACAGATAATGAAAAATAGGCACGATAGTAAATAAGTATCAAACGGCAATATGGATCTAATTTAGATTCTCTCTCCGGAACCAACCAAACACTCTCCGTCATTCAGTCGGACGCGGCTCTGATCAAGACAAATGTCCGGACTCCTGTGCAACATTTGCCCCACGGGACCCTCTGTGCTCTTCTCTTCCCTCAAATAAGGCTGCGAAATGAATAACAAATAGCCGCATGCTGCAATTTTATGTCTCCACGATTTATTGCTGAGTAACAGTGTGTGTCTGTTAAATTTTCAATTACCCTCGACGTCCCGGTATGGTTTTACGATTGAATCTATGACATGTGCCCAGTGACATGTGTGTGTAGAGGTAGCGATAATGGGAAAGGAAAACATAAATCCCATATAAGCTTTATTTTTATTTAAGATAAGCAGCGAGTGGGAAATAATAGACCGACCCAACGTTGGAGGAGAGTGTGATTTTATGTACAATTTGCCATTAGTGTAGCTATACATCAAATTAATGAGGAATTGGTTAATATTTTAATGTTGTAAGGAGATAACAATAAAAGTAGGACAGTGTGGCGATGACAATACATTTAAACTGCTGTTGCTTTTAGAGATTCTTTAAGGTGCATAATAAAAATCAGTCAACAAAGAAATTCCAAGGATTTTTTCTTTTCTTCCAATAATCATACAGACCAATCAGTTCATTCTGCAGCTGTAAAGTGTTGGTGACCACGGAGCACTTTACATTGTATTAAAGATCCCCTGCTGTCAAAATGTCAAGACAAACTTCCATGTTTATATGCAAAATGATGGCACATATCTGCTCGACTGGTAGGGGGCATTTCGGAGTCCATCAAAAGATTATGGTAGAAACGGCGTGCCACAGTTCATTCCCCCTCAACGCGCCGTCTGCCACCGCAGTAGGTCCCAAACCACCGAGCTGCCAGCCTGTTTCTACGCATGCATGACGATGGGTGACACCGAAAGCCAAAGGCCTTGTCGCACCATTACAGCTATTGTCTGGGAGATTAGACGAAGTGAACTTGTGAGCCCGCACAACCAACACTCGAATGTCAGTGTGCATAAACTCGGGCAACCAAAGAGGGTTGTCAACACGTCCGCCCTTCGGCCGTCGTCGGAGTGAACGCTGAAATGTCTGTGCATGTCATTTTTGGAAAGGAAACTTTTCTTTTCTCAGTTTCCAAGTTGAGTGTGATAATGTACTGGAACAAAACCAATTCAGTCATCTGAACTAATAAAAATAGAAAATTGGTATGAACATGGTTGGTTTTCTCTCATTCAGGGGGCTATAATCAGGCCTGGACTGGGCTGGTACCTGGCTTTTTTTGGGAGGTACACGGTACCCATGCAAATGTGAGAAAATCAGCACTTCAATATGTTACATGTTCATGCTCGACAGATTTGGTGCTTCACTTTTCCCCCTCTCTCCTCCATCCTTCACTCCTTCATATGGAGAAACCGGCACAAAAGCCAATATCCTACTTAGAACAACCTGTTAGCCTGCAGCTACTGTGTTACAAGTAAAGAAGGTGACAGGCCTTCTACTTTGCCCGTACATTGACTCCCAAAGCTTTTCCTGGTTATTTGTACCCCGAGCTACATCCTCAGCACCACCAGGGCCTCAGCTATCCATGTCTAATGTTGTAAGGAGCAGAAAGCACCCAGTGTCACCTTGCCTCCCTGCTTCCACCCCCACCCCCACCCAATGGACTGGTGTGATATCCCGTTTTGGCATGACACCTTTGACACGCCGTGCTGTTCCCTGCCCTGAAATCAGTTTGTCTGCTGGCTTTACCGGCTAAGAATGTCCCACAGCGCAAGCACACTTGTCACGTCCCTTCCCCCTCCTCCACATCTTCTCCTGTGGCTCGGGGTCCCCAATTCCCCATGCATGATCATTTGCATCTCATTACCCGCTGTAAAACAAACACTGTGTATGGCTGCAGTGTGTCTGGTGTACTCGTCTAACATCGGTGTCCGAAGGCGTCTCGTCGTAGAGCAAATTGCGTGTAGCGTTGTGTGTACAGGCAACTCTACCTGTGTCACTGTGGGTTAAAGCACCTGCTGCGCCATCGATTAGGATTTCCAACTGCTGGTGGTCTTTACCCGCTTCAGCCGTCACCCTATCTCCATTTCAAGATCCGTCTTTCACCTGGGTGTGTTCTCCGTCTTTCCCAAGCTTGAATGCTCTCTTTGAAACCCGTCTGTCCGACTGAGAGGCAGCATTATGCACACAAACACAGACATGCAGGCATTCAGACATAAAAAAAAACTACGTGTGCTGAATTCAGAACACAGGCAGACACAGCCATGGACACGCCATGCAATAACCAAAGCATAACGAGTTGGGGGGGGGCTCTGAAACGGAGGAACATATGTTCAGTGGCTTTACATCCTTGACAGTACCCCCAACAAGGTCACCACATAAGACATTCCCAGGGACCCCCTTCCTGCCTCCTCCCCCAATGTTCAATCACGAAAACTGTGTTGGGCATTGTCCAGAGGACCACTGAAACAAGGATACCAGAGAAGCAGGGTTGAGCCCTGCTGTCTGATGCAGAATGCCATGAGTGGGACCATTAAAGCATGTCGTATCCCTCCCTCCCTCCCCCCCCATTTCCAATCATCGTCTACGCTGTCAAACAAAGGCAAAAATGCCCACGAAAATGCATGCGTGTAATATCCAGTTTTGCCAAAGTGAGTCGGGTAAAACATGGCAGGCATTGTGCATTACGGATGCCACAGGGGAGCCATCCTGGCATCGGCGTGCTGCATGTCGGTTACACACCAGACAATGAGAAACGGCAGAATGGCGTGTGGGGGGGGATAATCCACCCCATGCACAAATAATGCCGCCCCTCCAGCTTCCGGGGCCTTCCTTTTGTTGACAGGGGCCACAATGTCGCTCAATATTCGACCCGACAAGCACAGCAAATCACCGCGACGGAGCCGAGTGTCAAAGAGGAAGTGGGTTTGTTTGCTTATTGAGCTGGAGCAAGCAAGGCGGGGAGGGAATGTGCGAGAGCTGATGCGAAGGTGCTGTAGAATAGCATGGAGTATAAGATACCGGGTGCAACACATAAGAGCACAATGAATCTATAGCAGGCAAACAAACAAAGACGATTAGGGAGAGCGCAGGGAGGGGGCTCTGTTACTCGGTCGGCAGTTTGAGATCCAGGGAACCTCATGGGTAATAAAATCTCTGCCGTGAGGTGGCGATGATCTAAAGGAGGAGGTGTGAGGAGGCGGCAGCTCCTGGAGAGCCCTGCAAATACCCAGGGAGAAGCCTCCGACACTGTTTGTACAAGCTGCCTGTGTGCGAGTGGGCGTATATGTGCTTAAGAACAGGGACCATGGACTTCTTTGTCACTGCGCTGTGGGGAGCGTTACGTTTCATTTCCTGTGATGTGAAACCCGCAAGCTCCTCAAATACTCTTCCACCCTCGCCTGTAAGGAAGAGCAGAACGCACTCTCTTTTTGGGGAAGTTTCTTTGTCTCCACTCGTCACACACAGCTGTCAGTTCAAGTCCCTGAGGGACAGCGGCCTAACGGGACAGAGGCTAATCACTTTACAAGAGTGTCAAGACATCTAAACGCCCGATGATGGAGCAGTAACGACTGCCATGATCATAATCCCATTCTGCTTCCAATACTTTTCACGGTGTCATGCCACCAAGAGAGAAGACCAGAATCAATAGAGGCAGAGTGACGTACTCACAGACGAGCTGGCTGGATGCTGCTGCTGCTCTTGACTGTTATGCCCCCCCCCTTACACAGTCAATTAACCAGATTCATTAACCAGCCGATATAACTCGCTCAAAATCAATTTGGCCCCCCATCCCTCTGTGCCAAATAAAACCAGCATTTATATAAAAAAAAAAAAAAAAAAAAAAAAAAGAAGCTGACACTAATCACACATAAATAAATGGCATGCATTAGGTGGACATTTCATGGTCTATGTCAAACCGTTCATTTTCTCATTTCCCGGGCCATTATCAGTTGCTTTTTTTTTTTTTCTTCTCCCAGGGCAATTAAGTCTACAAGTAGGAAAAAAAACCACTCTCATCACACCTGAAGAACTCCCGTGTACAGCCTGAATGTCGCAGTGGTCCATTTTCCATGAATCTGTGATTTTTTTCATTCACCACGTTGAAGAGAGCAAACTGATCACCAAGAAAGGACACTCGTGTACGGTCCCACGTGGTGCTGCTGAACCAGGAGGTTGGTCACGCACTAATTCACGTAAATTCCACACTAGGTTTAAAAAGAAAAGGACACACACACTTTGTTATCTCAAGGTAAAGGACACCATCTCCTGCTACCACCCTATAGCCTTCACTCCCTCCTCCGTAAGCATTTTTAAACTTGGCAGCTAAGACTGCGATGATGGAGCCTCTCCAGGCAGTAATGCGATGGTGGGAGACACTTCCAATTTGATAAGCATTCATCACCCCTCGTATCATCTGCTCCTTCTCAGCACATTCATTGGGTTCACTGAATGAGAGTGTACACATGGCTGAAATCACCCTTTAAATATTTAAAAAGGCATTTTTTGTCGAACAGAATTGCAACAAAAAACACAAACAGTAGCCTGTGAAGGTTGCAGGGCTAATGTGCTAATGCAATAACACCCAGATTTGTAGCGTCACATTACAGTAACTCTGATTGTGCACCAGTGCAATCTGTTTAGCCGATATTACCTTGTCAAGGCTTAGAACAATCCTTTTTGGGGATTAAGTCGAGGCCTGTGGAATCGCATTAATCTGCAGGAGCGGAGCTCCACACTGCAGACCGGATAGAGCGGGGTCACGGAGAAAACAGCAGCAGGCGAAAAGAAGGGCAAACCCGAGCCATGTTCTCTCAGCTCCATTCCACATGGGCCGGCGGGGCTGAGGCAGTTCAGGATAGAAAAGCCAGCCAACCCTGTGACACTACATACGGCCAGTCGTTACACACAACAGGACACACAACTGGCCCACATGCGAACCAGTTCTAAGCAAGTCTACGTGAGCCGACTTGCTTGGGTTCTTGTTTCCCTTTGAATAGAAACAGGGTCACCTCAATAGCCCCACACCGCCGGCATCCTATATTTAACCTGCTGCTAGCCGGTGGCCAATAACATATTAATATAACTCTGTTGAAAGCCGATTTGCTGAGGTGTTAAACTGATCCTCGAAGGGGCTGTTCGGTTTTCATGTGACATCAAGGTGACTTACTGTCATACAAGGAGGAGGGGGGGGGGGGGGGGGGGGGAGAGGCACAAAAGGGTAGATTAAGAGGAAAGAGTGAAAAATAGTTTCATGAGGCCAGTGAAACCTTCCACTCTCCACCACCTATAGCCCATAATTAACAGTATGGCCTGCTCATGCTTAAATATCAAAAGCTGAGCGGGTTCTTTAAAGGGCATATTTAAGCACGCAAGAGGCTCTCGTGCTCGGGATTTACAGCGATCGTGGCCCCACTGGTGAGCTCTTGGATACGGGAAAAGAGAGCGATAGATGCCGAGATGCTGAGAACTACGAGATTAAAAGTTTCCAGAACATTTTCAGACGAAAGCCTCCAACAAACTTGCTTCGCTTAGAGATCAAAAGGGGGCTGGCTCGAGTGGTCTCCTAAAGCTGAAGATATATGGCGTTTGTGTGTAATTTGCCTTTAAATCGACCCTAGAGGGTTGGCAAGGATAAGCGCATTTCCCATGCAAATTAAATACACACACACACACACACACACACACACACACACACACACACACACACACACACACACACACACCAGTTGTTCATGAAGTAATCAGGTGTGAAACTATATCTTATATGGTCTGGGGCTTCTCACAATCCCTGCAGATGCAACAATAGCACAGAGCAGGCACGGCGGTAGCATAACGGGGCAGTATCCCTCCACCGGCCCAAGATAGCCTTCCCTCTTACACACCGAATGCTTAACAACAGTAATGTCCTCCATTATTACAGCTGTAAACATCAAACCTACATCCTGCTAGCCATGGAAACATCCCGCCCATTATCCTCTCCTATAACAGAGACAATAGTGCACGGGAGGGGAGCAAAGATCGAGCATCCTATTTTCTGGCAGCCTATTACAAGGGACTGTTTGGAGCTTGATGATGAATAAATCATTTCAATATGGCTTTGGTGGAAGGGGCAATTAGACGCTGCAGCTTGAGGCTAATCAAATCTAAGACTCCCTCTCCTTCCTTGGCATCCATTACAATGGGCTGCGGGTGAAGATGAGACTCCAAACATTAGTGGCCTCTGCCTTCCTGCAGCCACAGTGCGACTCAGTTCTTCCTTCTGCCACGCTTGTTTACAGCAGCTGTGTGGCGTGAGTGGGCCTGCAGTGTGTGTGTGTGTGTGTGTGTTATTGGAGAGGCACTCATTCATCCTTCAGACAAACAAGAAAACACTATTGTTCGCCCCAAAGAGCTGGGGCAGATAGTGGTGGGGATCTTGAGCACACAAGGGTCGCTGTAACATAATCACAACCTGAGATTGCAGGCTTGGGGACAGAAGTAAGTCATCCCTTTAAAGTGGGCAGACTGGTAAGCAGGCTATGCTGTGGCCCGGTTGATTAAGTTGTGCCGCTGTCACAATGTTGCATCAGAAAGAAGGCATGTCATGTCTGAGAGAAACCGATGAGGTTTAAAGTGACTCAGAGCCTTGAACAAAACAAAAGTCATTGTGGCAAGGTTAGACATTTATTGGGAAGAATTCTAGCCTAAACTATGACTTGGTAAACTATGCACTTCACACACACATGGGGAGGAAGTCGATATAGGCAGATTAAACCTGTTACCAACTATGTAGGCAGGTAATCAATTGAACACGTGGATAAGAAGCTCCTGACAAAACAGAGTAAGAACACATCCTGCTATAGGTACAAACGAAAACTCCCAAAGGACAGACAGGCATGACATACACAGCCCAAAAAATAAAAATAAAAAAGGTATCAGTGCCTACATTCCTTCTCCATTTGTCATGCATCTTCCCTCAAGTAAAATATAAATAGATAATGTAACCATACAAATGAAAAGTGTCCGTCAGTGTTTGCCAACACCACTGTGACACCGACTGGCGTTGAGCCCACTCACTGCCTCCTCCGCTGTCTCCATCTTCCATCGGTTAACTGGGAGGGTTGGCGCTCGTGCCGGCTCAGTAAGCCGAGGGGAGGTGAGATTGGCATTAATAATCCCGAGCATCATCAATAAATCAGGGAGCCAGTACTTTAAGGGGGCTGGTGATGGCCCCCAGATCAACCTAATTCAGCATGCTGGGAACGACGCAGGGAGAGAGGGAGGGAAAGTGGGGGGGGGGGGGGGGGGGTGAGGACAGTTGGGGTGACGGGATGTCGCTGGCTAAAAAGTAAATACTGCGTGACTAAGAGGACACACGATAAAGGGAAGGACATTTTAGTTTGCTTGACCACTAGCTCGACGTTGGGAGACTGATGGAGTACAAACCCAGCGCTAAACTATTTCAATTCTTCATATGAAATGAATCATGTGTTAGTATGTAGTGTAAGTGGACTCTGTAGGTCTGTGTGTATTATCACCACCAAACAACCCCTCACCAACGCCCACACCACCACCGCTACCATTACATGCACACACTCGCGCTGAATTCCTAAGCAGGGGAGTCTGCCTGCCCTGCACCAGGGGAGTGAATTATTTATCATAGGCCCTTTGCAGCGTGTCAGCGGCTCCGCAGGATGAAATGATATTTATGGAGCCCCCTGGGCAAGGGTGGGGAGGACAGAGGAGAGACAGGATTAGGGGTCTGGGGATGGGGGAAGAAGGGGTGAAGGTACAAAAACACACGTGTGTATATAAAAATATACGCAGCATGTAGAAGGTGACTGATTGTGAAGGGGAACGGTTGAGTTGTACGGATGAGAGGAAAACAAAAAAAAAAAAAAGCAGAAGAGATAACAGTCAGAGGCAACCGTCTGCTAGGAAGCGCCACGATCAGGGTACAGGGTATGTACGGGCTAGCACCCTGTGAGAGACCCATATGAGTTAGCATGGATTATGGGATGCTGGTTTGGCCCCATAAGTCAAACAGCACTGACAGTTGTGCGCATTCCTTTTAAAGCATTGTAGAGTTTCTTGGAGGGGAATTTTTAGAGCCATATTTATACTTAATGACACTTGTTCTATATTCTCAGTTTGCTTTCATCACAATACTGTGACACTAATTTGCACGTTCCTAAAATGTAGTTGTTAATTAAACACATAGACAAGTGGAAGACGGAGGGAAGGGGGAGACGTGCGACAGACGTCCTGGGTTTGAGTCAAACAGCAGAGGGGTCTCTGGGAATATGCACACGGCTGAGCCAAATGCACCAGCAACACACCCCGGCATTGTATCACTTCCAGTATGATGCGGGGATAACCTAAACAGCATTGTAAGCGGCGAACTAGACTCCAACCCGTAAGCCACGGGCACACAATATCCAAACCACACAGCTCGCTCAAAACCACAGTATGCACAAGCAGAATTTTATTTGCAAGGGAACAGAGGATGAGGAAAGAAAACAAAAATATTATGCAAGATGGGGAGAACCAACCCACTAAGACACGAGGGGGGGAGATATAAGCGCGATGGCAGTGGAACATCAATTCATTACTCCAAAACAACAACAAAGTCAGTACTTTTTGAAAGTCAAACTCTGGAAGTTGGATCCCCCCCCCCCCAGAATGGGAGTTTGTCCCTTTCGGCTCCCAAACCAAGATCACTTTCTCCACGAGTCAGAAAGTCCTAACAAGACCACTCGGGTTTCAAAATGGAGTTGGGTTACTTTGCACCGCAGGCTGCAGAGATCATTGTGGTGAAGGGTGGAGGGGTGGGGGGGGCTGCTGAGACAGACGAGGGTGAGCAGCAGGAGGGAAATCGGTATCAGGCATGAGCTGGACTGGCCCACGAGAGGTTCCATTGGAAGGAAATGAGCTGGCGAGTCTAGTAAACAGCTTCACCACTGGTCCCTGTGAAGCCCAGGGGGCTGCAGCAACACAATGGGTGGTGCGAGGGGGTCGAAAAATAAATAAATACATACAACAAATGAAGACGTGCGAGGATTCCAGCTCCATTTCTCCCACCTCATCTCTCTGTGGCATGCGCCTCCTTATCACTTAATAACCCCCTTGGTTCTCTTTCCTCATCCCTCCCCTGTTCTTCCTCAGCATGCCTCCGTCTGCATCCCTATCCATCACCCCCTCCTCTCTCATCCGCGGCTATCTGGTGACAGATTGGCTGCACGGACCTGAACATGCTCACAGTGACTCGTGAGGAGGGGGTGAAAGGTCACATGATCGCACTGGGGATTTACTGCCATCATTAGGATGTAAATGGGTGTCAGTGAGAACGGATAGAATTGGCATCCGTGTGTGTGAGAATAATACACGCGTGTTGGCGGTGTCTTCTCTGCGTGCGGGTGAGACGTCATGGCACTGCGACTGCAGTGGGGGTAATGGGATTCAGTTAATGACAAAAATTAATTGAGGGTCTGACAGCAGCGGGTGCTGATAAGGCTGCTCCCTCTCGCTGTGTGTGTATAGTGTACGTGCTTTAGTGTGCTTGCCTGTGTGTGTGTGTGTGTGTGTGTGTGTGTGTGTGGGCCGCATTAGCCTAGCCAAGGAGAGGATGGTTCCTCTGTGATAATACTCCCCACTCCCTTTGATAGCGTGGAAGGCAGGGAAGAGAGAGAGAGAGAGAGAGAGAGAGAGGGCGGGCAGGAGAGGTAAAGCAAAGGGAAGAGCAAGATAGATAAATAAGAGGTGCAGCCAGGGGAGAGAGAGAGAGGGATGGAGGGAGGGAGGGATTAGGAGAGTGGGACACAGTGTGTACATGCATGCCTGTGAGAGGCTGAGCACTGATAGCGCCTGTGGGATGAGTCGACGGGTGACAGACGTGCTAGAATTTGCCGCCATGCCACAGAGCATAATGCAACCCTCAGCAGGAACGTCTAGAATAACAACAACCACTGTATCACTGACTGTAACCCACTGTATGTGGGCAATGAACCGAGAGGTTCCACTGGCAGAAGAGTGAGGCCTATACACCATTTAGTTTGGTTAATGTAGAGAGTGTTTGTACGCGTCGGTCCAATATGTTGAATTGAATGCTCGGTCAGTATTCTGCATGAAAATTCTGCTCCTCCACACCTTATAAAACCACACTTATAATATAGAAATCAGTAGCTTACAGATCCATAAGTAATACATAGTAAAACAATTTCCAGGTGAGAATAAACACGTTGCCTTCAAATACTATGTCTCATAGAAATCACTGTGTACCAGGCAATTAAACACTGTTGTAATCACATCCCCACCCTCGCCTGTGTAGCAGACTGGCAGGGTTCCTTTTTAATCTGTCCAGTGTGTCTGTGAGATAAAGGTGCGGTGTCGGTGCTGTGTATGTGGGTTGTGAGCCCAGACTGAGGGAGCGCTGCACACAGCATGCTCGTCAGGAAGAGCAGCACTGGCCCTCCCTGAATGGTGTGGCAACAAGCCTTTGTCTGTGTGCCACCAATTGTTCTGCTGTGTGTGTGTGTCTGTGTCTAGTTGGTGTCTATGCCCGTCAGCATGTTTAAACATGGGCATCTGTGTGGTATTTGTTTGCATCTTTTTATTTGCCCACAGAATTGCTTTTGTGTCTGAGTGTATGCACATTTTGGTTGTGCAGCACGGAAAAGAGCTATCTGCTGTGGGGGGGGGGGGGGGGGGGGTTAGTTTGGTCTGCCGGGCACTTCAAAGCCGCCCGTGGCTGATTGGCTCGCCTGCCTGACTGAAAATCCCCTAAGGGGCGAGCAGACCTAAGATTTGATTACAAACCTAATAATGTGCGCTTCGTATTTGCAATGTGAACAGCGCTCATAACTCGATTAGTCAAGTGATCATCCCAGCGCAGCGAGAAAGACACCAGTCAAAAGGTGTCGAATTATCGTCGGGGTAAAAAAATAATGCGGGCTTTGTACGCTGTTGTCCTTGAATAACAGAAGACAGACTTATGTGCAGACGGATGTTTATGCAAATGAAAAACTATTATTCCCCTTGCACACAATCCCTCCCATCCTTCCTGACCATAAATCACTTTCACATCAATCACCCCCACCCACCCCGTGCGTGCAAAATTTAATCTTTACCCGGCATCCTGTCACCATCTTCCAACCATAACAAAAACCACCTCAGCTCCCCGTCTCCGGTCCGCAGACGTATCTCTTGCCGCTGTGACATTTGCTCCGAGAGGGAGTGAGCTCCGTGTCTGTTTTTCTCTGGGCCCTGATTTTGAGCCAGTGGGATGATCATTAATTACCATGGAATGGGCTGCTAATGGTCGTCTGCGCCGCTCTCCTGCTCCCGCCCCCACCCGCACTCCCTCGTCCTGGGTCTCCATGGCGACCTGTAGCTGAGTGGCTAGGGGCCTTCTACGAGGACGTGGATGAGGGATAATGATTGGAAGGCGGGCCTGACCCCTGTGCCTCCTGCGCCACTCGACTAGGCATAGTGCTTATTAATGGACAATTTCTCTGGCACCTCACAGTGGCCTTGATTTACTAACAAGTTCAGGAGGGACTGAATGGCGGGATCTTGCTGGACCATCCCGGGTTAAAGAGAAGCCCAAGTGTGTTTTGGGGCCCCGCTGGGTAAACTTTGCTGTGAATAATTGCGCAGGAGCCCCTTAATATAGTGCCAGTGCTGCCTGGCAAAGTGGACGGAGTCTCCAATGACATCTCGTTGTCATTTTCACTTCTCATTTACAGTGAATGCACGCAGAGAGATCTCCCGGCGAGATTGGAATTGGGCCAAAAGGACACTGCAGTAGCTTCAGTTGCTCATTTCGCGTGAGATTTTTTTTGCATGCATTTCTGAAAGACGACCATCTCTGTGATTGAACATCAGACGCATTGATGGCACACGACGCTGAGCGAGGACCTGTTGGCACAGTGGACAGTGTTAACATCTTGGCTTTATCTAACGTTTACCCACTGTGAGGCGGGACTTACCCCCTCTCTCTCCTTATCGCATCACTTTAAAACAAATACAAATAAATGTGCTCAGCTGCATCCCAAAAAAAATAAAAAAAGGGGGGGGGGGGGGAAATGATGAGTCTGGCCTGTATCCCATGACAACGCCGGGGAGCATATGGCACGCAACAAATTCAATATGAATGTAAATGAAGCTCGAATCAGAATACGGCATCGGGGGGGGGAAGAAAAGGGGAAAAAAGAAAGCGCTCATGTAGTTGTGTGAGTGGATTTGAGATGAGTTTAATTTTCTAAACAATTCAAAATGCCTCCGAAGCCGCCGCCCACTCCCGCTTCGTAGGCAAACTGCAGAGAGTGTCTGCTGCTCGATACCAAGCTGACATTCACCAGAGTGATTTTAAGCTGGTTTGAGCTCAGCAAGGCCACTCGATGCGAGGAGATTAAAATCCCTTGTTTCTGTGTACTCGCCTCTTCAGAGGGCTTTGTCATCCCTGTGCACAGGGTCAAACATCTCCAGCACACCTCCGTGGCTGCTTGTGCAGATGATATTGCAGGTCTGTTTGCACTGCGCTATCGCAATGGTTGCCTGAGCGCAGAGCTCTTCATGAAAGCTTTAGCTCTTCCCTCTGAGCTCGGAGGTGGAGCTCCGTGAATAGAACTCTCGGCTAGATGAGCCGCTCCCCTTATTCCGTTTGCACACCTTCTCAACACCAAACGGCGAACGCCGGCCTCCCATCTCAGCCTCCATGGCCTTCCCCCCCCCCCCCCCCCCCTCCCATATTAATGAGCGTTGCGGGGGATCAATAGGATGACAGGAAGACAGATTGCCTCGGGTGGAGAGGGGAGGACGCTCCCGTGAGGAAAGGGAAAACAAATTCCGATGGGCAATGCTCCCAATTTCTAAAGACCGAAACCCCCCAACTGCTGTGCAACATCCTCACAGCATCCTCTGCGTGGCGTTAACTCCCTTCAGCATTCCTCACCGGCATCTGTTAATCTGACACATACACGGAGGCTCGCTCTCCACTGCTTCAACTGTAAACCTCATTAAAAGAAAAACGGCCACCAATTATTCAACAGCAGTTGAGTAATCGTTCGTCCAGAACATGCTTGTACACTCGTGGTGAGGTTTGATCACATATGGTGAGCAGAGTGCGAGACCTCTGACTGGACCTGAAACCATTAAGGCCGTGCAAGTGACCACTTCAGTGGGAACGCTGTCCTACTACTCTGCAGCACTGCAGCATATAGTGCTTTAACAATCTCACAAACACAACAGAGGACATATACTGTTGTAGCAGATAAGGATGATCCCACAGACGTGGACAGGAAATATGATTTGGCCTCTTCGAGTGTTGTGAACCTGTCCTCAATCTGTCAGCTGAGAGTCTTGCCACCCTCCTCTGCCCTTTTCCATTGATTTATTTTTGTCTGTTGTACTCCGGTTTGAGCGTGACAATCTATGACAGGAGGATTCTGGTGTTATTAGCCTGATGCTTTGGTTGGGTAGTGTCTCAGAAAGGAAATATCCAACCCACACACACACACACACAACAAGACAGAGTGACACAAGTCACTGTTTGCTTTGCCGGTTCAGAAAGCCATGACTGCTGCCACCAACTATGCTGCCGCCGGCGCAAACGGCACCACAACCTACATTTAGTCTCCTAAGTGGCAGAAAATGCATGCGTCACTGAACGGACGGCGCTCTTTGAAGCGCGTGTAAAATAGGGAAACACCCCGACAGATCAAATGACGACTAATTATTTTTTTTGTAGAAAATGATTTATGTTCTTTGAATAACAGCCATGTCTGCTCACACCTTTTCTAGTTTAAATACAAACTGTTTGTGTAGTACTTAAGTGGCATAAATCAAAATAATGAGGCGGTGTCATTCTCCAGACAAGAGGATTTTTGGAGGCAAGGAGTGACTCCAGAGGGATTAACAGTGCTGCAGAGAGCTACTGCGCCGCACATCTCGGCCCATTTTCACATGTATACGTTTAATTCATCATGGTGAGAGGATTAGTGTGGCATTAGGGTCTTTCAAGTGCCAAATGCAGTGTATTTATGATATCATCCATCATCAGCCTACACACGTGATTAGCGGTGTCACATGTATGTGCACTTTTGAAACAGTTGTACAACGTGGCAACTATCTGATGCATTAGATCCAATGACAGGTCTGGGGCGTTGACATTTTCCAGAAATAGAAACATAAACCAGATTAACTTGCTCAGTGTTTAAGTTTATAAAGCTCCTTTGCTCCATATTGTTTGTTCTCCTGACTTACTTTTTGGCTAAACATCGCTCTGACCTTTTAGTCTACATCACAATAGAATGTAACAGATGGGGGCGATTAGATAGATGATCATGTTTCTGCAATCCAAGATAAACCTCCGCATTCCCCAGCGCAGGTGAAAACACGATAAAGAAGTTATACAGGTGGTGTTTTGCAAAGGTTGTATCAATGGAAATGACAAATAACTCAGTTGAGTTGATGCATAAGACTGGTGATAAACTGTATCTGCTGTGCAGTTATGTGCTTGTTTTTCTCTTTTGTGTGGATTCCTTGGCATTTACATAAAGATTCTTTTGTAAACGTGATGAACTATAGATGGAGGTTATTGCGTCTTTACACTGTAGTCTGAGAATAGAAGAACTTTAAAAAGGGTTAAGCTTGAGAAGCTTGTGTTCAGGGAGCGTTATCTCGGATCCAATGACGGATGCAATACTGAAGTGACAATCAAGATAATATTAATAAAAACGGGCCTTTTCCCCATTGTGCATGCAGAGGAGTGTCAACAATAGCCTGTACGCACTCCATTTCATTCTCAATATCTCTGCAGTATGGATGTGTCATTCATTTGTCATCGTCTGTGGGTTTCTGTCGAGGGAAACAAAACAAGCTCATCGAAACCCTGATAATGCTAAGCGCTGCAAAACGGGAAGCCAAACACACTCAACTATTCAACAATGTTCTTTTTCAAGCAGGTGGATGTGTCTGTCTGATGATGACTGTTTGGGCGCTGCAGGGTGTGTGGCCAGCGCCACCATGATGTATGCACACCTGCCACGGCTCCACGCTAGCAGTCTCGCAGCTGAAACAGTGGGGGGAGGGAAGGGGAGGCCAGGACGGCGGTAGGGGAGAGGGGTAGACGCCTTGAGGGGCAATGCTGGGGGGGGGGGGGGAGGCAAAAAGAGCTAGAGAGCTGTATCCATTATTGATGGTAGGTTGGTGTACGGAGAAAGAGATCTAATGTGGCCGCCAAGGTTGTAGTGCGTGTGTAATCGACAACGACAGATTCTCTCACTGCGCCTCTTAAGTCTTTCTCAGAGGAAGGTGGTGTGCAGAGGGGAATGAAGAATTCTCCTCTGCACACCACCTTCCTCTTCTCTCCCCGTACATCCTTCCACCGTTTCCTCACTATCCTCACACAACAGGTTGCACAAAAGAGCCTCACTAAAGCAAATTTACGCTTATTAGTTGATGATACAAAGGTGAACACAATAAAATGGGAGTCGAGCTTCATCGGTCATGTTGCCAATGAAGCTTTGATTCCAGTGCGTGAATGAGTCTCCAGTTATTGATCTTCACATTCAACAGTAAATATATAAATAAATAAATGTCGTTTTTCAAAGATTATTTCAGTGCGACAAAGATCGTCCTCGCTGTCCGAGAGCCTTTACAACACGCCTGATGTCGGGTTTGATTTTTAGCAGCCTGGTGAGAAGAGAAGGGTGGCGGAAACAATGGAAATCAGGAAAAAGGAAAATGGTCTTTCATAAAAGACACAATGTACCTTAGGGTACTGGGGAACCCACTGAACCACAACTGTGCAACACCGTATGGAAATAAACTAAACTCCAAAGACACTTAAAACTAATGTCGGGTTGCAGGTACACGGAAAGAAGCCCTATGGCCCGACACCAGCTGGGGCGGGGCCATATAACTGCACCACCGTGACGAATCTAATGCAATTACACACGTCGAGGTGTTGGGGGGGTGGGGGGGGTTGACAGAGAATGATGAAGCCAACATCAAACGCAGGGTTGATAAATGGAAAGCAGGGAGCGGCTGACCAGAGGAGGAGTCGGAGGGGGGAGAGGGCGGGGGAAGGAGACGGAGGGTGAGGCTGTTATTGATTGTACCGCCTGTGTTCTCGTTGTGAGGACGACGAGGAGAGGGAGGACGACGTGTGAAGAATTGAGGGCAGGGTTCGCCCCGCGGGCAGCAGTTAAAGCCCTGTGCCCCCCTGAGAACACACCAAACTAGCCTCCAATGGGCCGGCCATTGGTCACACTGAATATTTGATTGACACGCGCACACACACAACCGGTAACTACTACTAACACCCCATCCGACCCATCCCCCTCAGATAAACACAATGCGTTCAGGGGCTGATTGAAATTCAACAGCGAGCCTTGGTGACGCCACAGGCACAGACAGCGACGGGCAGAGGGGGGGGTGGCAGTTGTGGCTCACTAGGGTCCCATAAAAAAACAGATGCTAAATCACTTAACAGCCCCTAAATTAGTTGCTGGTGAATCTGCTGGGACACGGGGACACAGCGTGAATGTGCAGCGTGGTGCAAAGTCTCTGGCTGTGTAGCGCACATCACTGGAGGCTAAATGGACTACAACAAAGGGAAGATGGCCTCGCTGGAGCACATTTATTCACAACGCAAACAAGTCACTGCAAAGCTGCATCATATGACGTTAGCGTCGCCTAACCGACATTGGCATCAGTTGCTCTAAGCTCCACTCTGAAGGACTACCTCGCCTCTCGTCGCACGAGCACCCAAAATCAATTTATCGGAAACGAGGACATGAGCGGCTGGTGACCGACAATGCCATGTGTGCATCTCATTCTCTCCGAGGGAGGCTTAGCTGCAGGATTTATCGCCACCTCTGATCTCATTTCCTTTTCATATGCTAGTAAATCCCAGGTGCAGCAGACGTTTGGGATGACACACAGTGGTCAGCCCGCTCAGATTGGACTCCGAGAATTAATCTGGGAAAATCCTCAATGCTAACCTGCTTAGGGCGTAAACCGAATATCAATTACACTAAGCACAGAATGTGGGCCAGATCACCGCTGATCCCTTCCCCAACAATTAAACCAGAATGGCAATCTGAAAACTGGTTCATTGGATTCTTGGTGTGTAATTGGCATTTATTAACTTAAAGCTCAGCAGATGCTCATGGAAGAACCAGCTCACGGAGAGGAAGTGGGCTCCAAAGACTGCTACACGCAAACGGCTGAATTTTGTCTCATGAGAAGTAGGATTGGTAGTAGGAACCTAAATCCCAACAACATTACCAATCTTCTCTGAATGCAGGTCAGCTCAAATACGCTTATGCTCTGCACTCAAGGGCAAAACAACTTTCCCCTGCAGGGCTTCTCAGGTGACAGCTTAAGTAACGCCGTCTGGCTGCGAGTCACACCTGCATTCCACAAGAGGAAAAAACGAGGATGTTGCAGCCAGGTGAGGTTAGCGAACAGTAAACAGGATGACACAGAGGACTGCGAAGGGATTCACAAAGCACCTATGGTACCACAACAATGGGTGACATGTTTGTTTGTCTCATGTACTCATTTACCCTCACACGTTGATTGTATGCAAGCCGGCATGAGGCAGTCCTGGATTCAAACTGTGAAGCTCCAACGTCACACAAACTGGGTCAGTTAGGACATGGCCAAAACAGCCCCACAAAAAAAAATTACATTACGCCTCATTAGCAGGTTTGTTTTTCGTTCCACACCTACTGTATGCTACCTTTGAGCTATTTTCAACGAACAAAGAGAAAAGTCTGCTTTTATCACCCAACCTAGTTTGGTCAATTAGGAGCACAATGAGCGTCCTGCACGCTCCTGTGTGAGTACAGTTCATTTCCTGCCATTATTGCTACAAGTGCTGGGCTCATTCAAAAGTGGATGAAATGGGGGGGGGGGGGGGGGGGTGGGGGGCAGACACTATTTACTCAGCGGGGAGAGGCATGAGCCCCTGGCTTCCTAATGGCTTCCTGCATTTCACACAATTGTTTCCCCTCAGGAAATCGTATCGATACAGACTGCTGCCGCGCTGAACAAAACAAAAAAAAAAAAAACACACCACACGAATACTGTGCTTTAATTAAGTATCTCTGAATGGGATGATCTCTTTTTTTTTTTGTTCCTTAAACTAACATTTCTAAAAGAGGCAGCCCTGTGGAGCGATTAACCTCGCTTAACACCGACTACGAGCACGCCAGCTAGCCAAGCTACACGCAAAAGGTGCAGTACGACTGTAACGCTGTTGCATTTACAGGTTGTGTGTGTATTTAATCAATGCAGAGAAAGAAAACACAACGTTGCATTTTAAAAGAGCAGTTAGCTTACGAGCTGGAGCTCATTTTTGGTGCCTCTGAAGAAAATCCAGCAGTTTTCGAGTTGCTGGCTTTTGAGCGAGACAAGCCGTTTCCCTGCTTCTGGCCTCTGTGGCTACACCAAACACATCAAAGCTCTATCTCAATATTAAATGCCCAATCATTAAGTTATTTCAAATCATCAAACTCAAACTCTTGGTAACCTAAAAGGGAATTTCCCAAAATGTCAGAGTATTCCTTTAAGTACAAAACGACCCGTGGATTTGTAGAAAACGTCCTAAATAAAGGGTAATATCAAGGGAAAGAAGCCTTCACATCTTCACGACCACCAGTTGTATTTCTGATGTTCAATTTGAGAAAGGGTTGCCGCAGTTAACCTTCTACACAGCATACACACGAACCACAGGTATGTGTGGGACTAGCAGAAACACAGCCCATAACATCCACACTCAGCCTCTGTCTAGCAGGCGAGGAATGCTCCCCGAGCGCTTCACTATCAGCGTTGAGCCAGGAGGGGCTATCCTCGCCTCTTCTTTGAAGTCTGTGTGGGAGACAGGCGAAATGGGAAAGGGGCAGCCATCGCGAGCCGGAGCCAAGAGGCTAGCTATTGCGAGGTCAGCCAATTTATTTCTCATTGGAAATTAATTACCGACGTAGCCAGTGCGGGGGCCGAGCCACGGCGTCGCTAGGCATCCCGTGCATCGCCCCCACGGGGAGCACTTGAACCCCTGACCCCTCCCACCACGGTCGTTCGGGGCCAGAAGGGGTGCGTGACATGGCCCTGGCCCAGAGACACCGCCCCGCCAGGCTGGGAATGCAGTGGCACTGTGGGGGGATTGGGAGAGGGACAAAGAAGGGGAAGAGGGGCTCCACTGACTCAGGGCTCATTGGGTTAGAGAGCTTCATTATTAAGTCCCCTGTCACTCTGCAACAAAAAGCACCCCACGGGCCGGCGGTGGCTAATAAAACCACCACCCTTTATACCTCAAGACCACTTCTGACATCTTCCTTTGAGGAGAAATGAAAGTATGCAACCCCGGCTTAATGAAAGTATTCACGTCTTTTCCGTTGAATGAACCGCCGCTTCACGCCGAACACGGACCGACGAGAAGTGCCAAAACAGACTTGAATTAAGCTGCTTTCACACCTGCTTAATTAGATAATGTTGGGTGAATTTTCATTTAGACCTGCTACACTTCACTACAATATTATACGGCATATGGCACAAACAGACTGCAGGACATATTTGAGGATCTTTGTGCGTGTGCTCTTTGAGTGAATTTGTTCAGCGGGTGTCCTGAAAGCTCGAATGATATGCTTATGCACTCAAGACTAATTTAGACCCTCCAGCTAAATGAAGTATGGAAGCAGAAAGAGCATTTTGGCTTTTTCCAAACTGGTAATTTGAGCACTTGGACTGTTTGGTTGCAGGAAAAAAATAAAAGTTTATTTCAGAGCTTACTGTCCTTCACGAGAGAAACATACATATTCACGTCCTCAGTAATGGTTCTACCTAATGGTTATTGCACAGCTCCGCTGCCTGTTGTTCATGTTGAAAAGCTAACGTTTGACGAGCAGAGTGTCACATTTCATTTAGGAAAAGAACGCTTCTGCTGAATGTGGGACCGTGCTGCATACACGTGATCCTTTTACTGGCTGTCAATGCTCTCATCACGCCAATATATGCATGTATTTAATTCTCTGCATCCACACAATCTGATTATAACAACCATGCATCCACACTGCACCACCTGTCAGCTCTCTCAAGGTCTTTGCCTTCCCCCACTCGGCTGGATCGCTTCCTGACAGGCAACAACAATTATGATAATCGAATAATCATTTGGGCCAATTTATCAAGCAATAAAAAAACAAACATTCCAGCTTCTCAAATGTGACCATTTGCTGCTTTTCTTATAATATATACAATAATTCTCTCATAATCATAGTAAATTGAATATCTTTGGGTTTTGTGCTGATGAGCAGACAAAACAAGCAAAGGAAAGAGGCCTTCATTGGGTCTTGGGCTCTGGGAAATTCTGACTTTACGGACCAAACGATTAATCAACCAATCAGAAAATAATAACAGATAAAGCAATAATGAAAATAACTGTTGCAGCCCTATTAAATTAAAAAAACTCAAGCCACACTGGAAAATCAGGTTTGGAAGAAAAAGCCAATTACTGTGTGCCCAAACATGTCATTGCACCTCGTCCTAGCGTGATGGAAAAGGAGGGAATAAATGAACAGACAAGTTCAGCTGCAGTCGTTAATGTTCATCTCCCTGTGTTCTTGATGAGACACCTCATTAAGAATATGTTGGCAGCAGCTGGCTTGCTATCCCACCCCATTACTGCCCCACCACGACAAAAAAAAAAAAAAAAAAAAACCTGCCATTGGCCCACCCGCCCCATCCCCCGCTCCAAACACGTCCCTCGTGTCTCATATGACATCTGTGTCTCGAGGTCCTGTGAAGGAATGCTGCCTGCCTGCCTGCTAGCCCTCCGCAGGTGCTCCCTGCTGGCTGCCATCCATTCTGCAGCCATGCTGGTGCTGTGACTGAGTGACCTGTCTCAGGCTGAGAAGTCGTGCATGGGGGGGGGTCAAGGTTCAAGGGACAGTGGTTAAGGAATCAGAGGGAATTCACGCAGCTGCTTTCCATCACTGCCCGTCGTGTACACTTTAAAGCCGGCTGGAGAATATAAAACATCCTCACCTCTAGGAGCTTATATGGCCCCCGCCGTCACCTGCTCATCCTCCTCACCGAGCTCACCCTCCTCTTCCACCTCCGCATCAGACGGAGGAAGGTCGTGTCCGTATTTAGACTCCGCTCAAGAGACTGTGTCGTCCCAAATGCCGCTCTCAGGTTCTGTGCGGCTTCATCCAGCAGCCATTGAAACTACAGCTGCACTGCATGTGTGATTTTGGCATGGCGCCACGGAAAGTCAAGACAATTATTCTCCACAATGTAGTCATCCCAGGAATGTCATCAGCAGAGCAAACAGGAGGAATGCTCCGAGTCATAATGTCATAATGTGACAATTGTGCAATCTCCCTCTGTGTTGTGTAAGCCCGTCAGTAATCCAACTTGTTCCTCAGTATCTGGCAGTCTTTTACCAGACTCCATAAAACAGACATTCCCCCAAAAGGCCAAGGGCCAGACTCCACATTAGGAAAAGGACACTCATAACTGAGGTAAGGGAGTGGAATCTCATTTTATTGCCATAATCGCTGTCGTCCAGGTGCATGGCCACATAGGGGCTTCACGTCCGAAAGGAATGAGGGCCACCTCAAAGAGCATTCAGTTCAAAACAACTCTGTCACTTTCAGAATGTGAACAAGTCTTGCATGAAATGACAAATCACGAGCAAAGAAGACGTATCCAGGAGCTCCCGTTTCTGATATTGTAATAAAGAGAAGAAGCCCCGATACCCCAGTTAAAGCCTGACATTTTCATCAACAGCAGAATTTATTCAACACCGTTTTACCGTAAATCAAATTTCAACGACCAATTAGCATTTTCTAAAGCCGTGAAATATTTATATGAAAGACAAAAAAAAAGCCATCATCTCTCAAGTAAGTGCTGCTGAGGGACACATTTACTCAGCTGTGAAGGGCCGAGAAAGCAGAGTCAAAAGAGACGGCCAATTCCATTACATCATGGCAATGCATTAAAAAAAGGCTTACAGCGGTAATTTCTCCATTTCTGCTGCCTCTCTTGACCTCCGTTAGTTTCAGATGAGCTCAGAGTTGAGGAGGAAGTGGCTCCAATAACACGGTCAGAAGTCAGTGGAGGCCCGTGCCAAAAGGGGAGCTCACCGCGGCACAAAGGAGGCTCTATCTAACGCGGAACGTTTCAAGGAATCGTTTCAGCCTGGATTTTAGCAGCAGAAACAGCAGCTAATACCAGGAGAAGTTGTTCCAGGGGTCACCGGAGCGGCAGGTGAGATCAACACAAAGCCTGGGAGGTTGACTGGAGAGGCTCCGAGAAGAACCGGGACACTTGTTGGTGTATACATGGCTAGGACAGAGACCGCCACCGGTCTTAACGCTAAACCCCAAACTGTTTAAACTTAAGACTCAACAATCCAGAACGCCGCTGTGCTTCGCATGCCGAGTCCGTGTCATGGAAAAGTACAGAGCAGGACAAAAAAAGAATCACACCTTCTATTCTTGCCGAGGCCTAAACACACGACGCCTACCACGCTTGAAAGTTAAGTGTTTTTTATGGATTTCCACTACAGAATCTGGACAAACTGTTTTTTTTGCCTTGTAAAACAAAAAATACAGAAAGTTCAAACTGACTTGTTTTGGCACTGCTCGCCAAAGTCGGAGCAGCTCATCTTCTATTCAAAACGTAGAGTAGAAGTTGAGCACTGGTAATTGGACGTGTGCCATCTAGGGCTTAGCAGTGCGCATGTCAATATGGTCCAATGGAAAACATCAGGTTTTGATCCATGTGAATCTTATCAAATCTTTTCCTGAGCACATTTTTCTGTCTTTAACTAAAGACACATTTGCCAGTAATAACACAATCAATGATTCCTTCAATCAATGATTGAGGCAATCAATGCATGCTTTTCTCAAAATTTGTGCCAACCGCATAATACTGAATCAATGACACCCGGTTTGCTAGTTAGCCGCGACACAGAATAAACACGCGCCGTGAATCAGAATGGTCTAATTTCCTCTCAGTGAAAGTAGGTAAACACTTTTTTTTCGCCTAAATACTGGAAAGTCGGGGAAACTTTCTGAACCTTGTTGATGAAACAGCTGTTCAACCCCAGATGGGTGGCATACGCCTATACAAACACACACACACACACACAAACATCCCATCATGTCCAGAGCGGCCAAGAGCCACAGGCCAGGCACCAGATGATGGCAGCCGGCTCGATTGAGCAGCGCTCACAATCCTCCCTCTGTGACCGACTGGCCCCACACCCTTCACATGAAACGTTCCTTTGACTGAACGACGGCTGAGAGGCGCCGTGTGTTCGTGGGTGATTGATACTTTGAGTGAGTGCAAGACGTCTCCCGCATGCACACACTGGTAAACTCAACACCAACAATACGACGGGTTAAATGTTTTGAGGTTAGAAACGACAATACGAGCTAATTTGGCGTATGAGATAGTTCATCACTGACCTCAACTTGTACTGCTAGAGCAGAGGAGGATCCACAAAGACAAGCCCTGGGAATAACAAGATGCACTATGTGTAATGGACAATTCTAGTGAACACAAATCATTACATCGGGAAAAAGTTGCATTGATTCTTGTTTGCGTGCATTATCTTTGAAGCACGAGCTACTTAACGACTGCACTACAGCATGGAACTACACGGCGGAGAAGACTTTCATGTTAATTCATCACACCCTGGACGTCCTCCAAGAAAGACGGCGGAGAACGACTTCTTGTCTGAGAGAGCTGCAGGATGTTTGAACTGCAGCAGGTACCGTCAGCGCAACCCGACGGAGGTTATTCATCTTCCAAGAAGGATACACGTCTCTCTACATTTACGTCAAGGGCGGCTGCCAGGAATGAAAACCAGCCACCTCACAATCACATAAAACATACACTGCGCTAATTCTATTAGAGGTTATTAAAGAGTAACAACTGATTGGGTCAGGAGTCTTAATGAATCAAAAGGAATTATAGGAAAATGTGGTCAACTACTCGTATCGGTTCTTTTTGTTTACACTTCTAACATAAAGGCTGAGCTGCACTTTTGTCTTTCTAACGTGCTCCTGTTTCCTGTTTGAGTCATTACGCTTAAAGCGTTGAATGATTTTCGTGTTTTTTCCTTCCTTCTCTGAAGTCTGTAAACAGTTGTCTCAGCGTGACGGTTGTTTGTCTTCTTACACGTTTATGTAACCGTTATGAGATGCCATTGTTGAGATAAACGCCTCGGTAGATAATCTCTTCGTCAATATTGAAACATCCCACATCGCTTTTCAAACCAGCAACAAAAACACGCCGTACGTCTGCTTTGAAATATCAATAGATTTGATTTGAGAGACAAACAAAAACACTAAACAATCCCAGCCTTGTCCTTCAAGTGGTTGGTAATCACTGAAAAGTCATGAACTTCATTTAAAAACATAAAAATATTTTTTTTTTTATAAAAAGCTCGATTTTATTCTAATAGGAAAAGTCTGTAATATGCTCCCCCCCCCCCCCACCCCCCCCCCCCAGGGCTGTAAAAGCAGTCCAGTGTATAACAGAGCCTTGCACTCATTAGTCCGGGCTCATCTGACAAGCACAGCTTGCACGTGTCATAATCCTGTGCAGCTGCCACTACCGACAGGAGACACCACGACACGAGCTCGGCAGAACCAAAATAGCAAAAGTTTGGGGAAAATTTTTCGAGGCAAAAAGTCCTCGCTGTCCTCGCGTGCCACACAGCCCATCGCTTCAAGGTTTCGCTCGAATGCCAGGCCAGCGGTAGAATTCTGCTTTCGCTTGCAGTACACTACTTAAATCCAACATCAATACGCTCACTGCCATTTTGCTGCCGTCATGCTGCAGTTATAAAAGGACGTGCACCGAAACGCCGGAGCTTGACTGCTGCAGTTTGTCCGTATGCAGTAAGAGACGGGACAATGCCACGCTGTCCTGGAGAACACGACCAACTGTGATTGCAGTCTTGCGGGACGTAAATATTACAGTGTCACGCTGTAGGAATACAACCTTCACTTACAAGTCTTTCTGGCCGTCTCGGGCGTTGCTTCAGTAAACAGCGGTGCTAGTGTTTGCGTGTCATGATGGTGAACTATTTGTTTTGGTTTAGCATAAACCTCCACGTACAATGGCAAGCCCACTGCAACATGAAACCGCATATAGCTGAAGAAATGTGTGCAGAAATGTTTTAGTCGAAAGGAGACGCCTTGAGAGCATTTGATAAGATGTTATCAGTGCAGCCTAATCAGATGCTTTTAAGATTTTAAAGATGTCTGAACTCGTGGATGTGCTGCTACAGATCCAAAACAATGCCCCAACACAACTTTGTGTAAGTGTAAGACTGCAGCCCGGCTCGAGGAGCAGAGCTCGACCACTTCAGCTCTCCAGAGGCGGTCAGAAGTCGCCTTAAAGCTGAAGAGCACATCAGCGTAATAAAAAAAAAGGGGGTGCACAAACTAGACTCTTCCGGACATGTGGACGTCATTTCAGTGTCTTCTCTGTATGCTTTGCTCGCACTGCTGCTAATGTACGTCGGCTCCATGGAAACCGAGAAGAGTCTGCTCTCTCAGTGGTCATTAGGCCCGAGCGTCATTCAATCACAGCGGAACAGCAGCACCACCGTGGACTGGACATTTTGAAAACCGAAGGATCAGTGGGGCGAGCCATGTCTCCAGTGAAAGAGAACAATGTTGTTCAAGTCACGTCCCTCGGGTTACCATAAAGCCTCGAAGGACTCGTCACACGGGGCAGTATGGACGGCGTTATAGCTTCTGGGCACGATCTAACTTTTTTTTCAAACTCCCAGCAAATGTTTTTCATCTTTTTTTTTTTTTTTTTTTAAGTTTTGACATGAAAGGGCCAGCAGACACAAAGAAGACCCATCGCAGCCGGATCGGAAAGGTGCTGCGTCTGACAGCGTTTTAGTCACAGCAGGAACCTGGGAGGCTGAAAGAAGTTGGGCTTTTAAGAGGAGCGCACTTGATGTGAACCGACCAATCATAAACACCAAATAGGCTGGCGTTTCAAAGTACAGAGAAAAGGGATGGCCCAGGACAACACCCACACCCCATTCCATCAAAGGGGTTTTCCTGCATCCAGGGAGCAGGGTTCCCCCAGGAAAACGATTAGCAGACGTGTTTTTAAGAAAAAATAAGCTTTTATTCTCTGCCAGCACAGACGCAATGTTTCCAACGTCCCCAAATTGTTTTCCGTGCTTTTTACAGCAGTGTAGACACATTCGCCGTACAACAACCTCAGAGAGCAGGAACACAGAGGAACGTTTGTACAACATGCATACCTGTAAGGCTGGGCAACACAGTTAAAATGAAAACTCACAATATTGCCCCTACAACAGAATGTATGGAAATATGGGACATTTTAGCAAAATCAAATAAGATAAACTAGTGCAATGAACAGTGGATTGTTTTACAGATGGTTTACAACATATAACAGGAAATAGTTGAATGGTTTTCCTTGAGAAAACCTCAAGTACAAAATAAATAAATACAAATAACTGAATGTGGGTGAAACTTCATACAGCTCTGAGAAAGTCTTTCAAGGCCAATGATTGTGTCCCAGAATCAGCTGGTAAACAGGCTCCGTTGGACAGACAGGAAGAGCAGACTTCAATCATGTTTCTTTGCGCCATACAAGAAGCAGAAGCGACTCCGATTGAGGCAATTCCATCCGAGATGGAAGGCAGCAGAAGCCATGGACTTGTCCATGAGCCGCTCTGGGTGTTAGACCATGACCCTTGGCTTCTCTTAACTCAAAACAGCGTTCCCTACACTATCGCAAGCAAGCAGCCAGCCCATGTCTCAAACACACAGCGGGCTAACAATGACAGTTAGAGAAGCGGTTCTAAACAGCGTGCAGAACAGCAATCAATAAACATACGGGGGGGGGGGGGGGGGAACTGTATTAAAATTGATGGAGTGTGGAGAGAGAAATTCATGTTGATTCAATCTGGTGTACAAGCATTACACGTCCAGACACACAGCTGGCGCGTGATCGGTCGATGTGTTGAGAAACGGGATCAAACTGTGTGCGTTTAAAAGGTGTGCGTTATTTAAAGGTGTGCGTTATTTAAAGGTGTGCGTTATATTAAAAAAATAAATTTTTGATTTACATTTAAGATTATATTTGAACACGTCATGACAACATAATTTACCTTCGCAAAACCTTCATTTTTGCTTAATAGATGCATCATAATGTAACTCAATGCAACCTCCATGCATTAGCTGTCTGCTCCACTATTAGCCGCTAGCGCCGTTTGTTAGCATCCGTTGTTAAAAAAAAAAAAAAAAATAGTACCATCACGCTTTCAGAATTTGGGCATTGACTTGGTACCAAAGTATCATCTCTCATGATATCCCGAGTAGGCTCTGCTTTAAATAACAGCAATATAGACAGCGATATACAACAGCCCTATTATTTTGACACAATATCAGCTGAAAACTAAGAGCTGAAAGCAGATGATTGCACTGAACCCCAATCAACAAAGAGATGCAACAACAGATGTGATGCCGTCTATTAAGAGGATATCGATCCACCTCTCCCTCTGCCAATTACACGTGATAAACTGCTGTGACAGTTGGGGCAAAGTATTTAGATAATTGCCGCCATTTTCACCACCAAAAAAAAAAACCTGGACAAAAAACGCGTTGATATTCTCAACTGTGATCCCAAACTGATGACCTCACCACGCTGCCTGTAACATGAGGACACAAACTGAGGCTCCGCATCATTGTCCACAGCAGACCAGCAGCTTCTGATGGGGGGGGGGGGTTGCTTTCATTAGTGAAACAGATGAATCAAACACGCCAAGTGCGCAATTACCCGTCTCTCGGTGGATGGAGGTCATTAGGACTTTTATGAGCCCATAAATAAATGATCAGTACAACAGCACTCTCTATATGGCAGAGACAACAGGTGACTCTGCAGGACACCCCCTCTCAACTCATCACGGGATGATGCGGACATGTCGAAAAGATGCATTTATTTAAACAATTTGTTGAAATGGCTAGAGGTGAACATTTTAGTACACTTTGCATACAGATCAAGCTGTGACACGAAGGCGATAACTGAAATATTCCTGAAATTCAGGATGACCGAGATCCCACTCTAATCCTTCTTTTCCCCCACAAACTGGGATTTGGGACCACCAGGGCTTCCCGGACACAACAACACAAAAGGTGGTAAATGATGTTCTTAGCAGCAGAGTCCACAGGGAAGACCTTAAATGCGCCAAAGAAAACAACAGTTGTTTATTAAGTCAGTGTTGCATCCGAGGACAAAACCCTGGCGAGTGGTCGGTAGGAGCAGGGAGGGTTGCCAAATGTTGACACATTTCAGCAGGTTATTTGCATTGTCCGCTGGGAGACAATCAGCCCACTATTCCCTCCCAGCAGGATTACAGAGATAAGATAGAGCCTAAATGGATTTTACACTCCAACAGGGACTTATCTACAAAAGCCAAACTTTTTAGAGCCTTTTTTTTTTTATTTTTTTAAGTTAACTTGAAAACGCTAGAGGAGGAGGAAGCGGTGAAAATGGAAGCAGTTCGGCTGAAGTTATGCAAGTTATTTTAAAGTAAAACAAAGAAGTTAGTGACTATTATCTGTATGCCCCTAAACCAAGTGAGACTGAAACTCTTAGGGCTGCAACCATGCCAACTTTGAGAAAGATAAGTTCTGGCCTCAGTCAGGACCTCAAAGAAATGTGTTTTGAATAAACAGATATTTTCAGAGAAGGGGACCCCACAATTAGTAATTTGAGACTCTCTCTGCGTGTGGGTCCCAGTCCAATTCTCTGGAATCAATCAAAGCTCCCAGAGGAACTCCCTGGTCCCCTTAATCTCCTGGTTTTATTACTTTCCAGACAGTCGGCCCGTTTCACCCTACCCCCATCTTTCCCTTTTGTACTGATCTCCAGCAAAGCCAAGGAGGGGCTTTTTTTTTTTTTCTTCCCCTTCTCCCTCTCTATCTCCCCTTCCACCACTGCAGAGTGCTTTTCATGCAGGAGAGGGTCTTTCATCAGGCTCCACACGCAACAGAGCCCAACAGCTAGCACAGGCCCGTCACTCCAAGGCCCGTCTTCTATGCACAGTCTTTTTCAAATAAACAACACTGTTTCAAAGGCACATGGACTGCCTTTTCTTTTTTTCAAACACGCACATGAACAAACAACTGGGACTCTGGCACGATGGTGTTTGTGATATGGGTTGGAGCTGTGCACTCCAATCACTGCTGGAAACACGTTTTTTTTTTCTCTCATGGCTTTCCAATTAATCTCAGGCACCCCTAGTGCGTGTAACAGATCGGGGTGAGACACATACCGACTCTAATCAATACCTGTAATATAAAGAAATCACTTAATATCAGTGAAATGGCTCACTACACAATACCATCATAAGAGAGACGGCAGTTCCCTCACTTCAAAACAATTAACAGAAGCAAAATGAATTGGAGTCTGTTTATCCATCAGCTAAGCATGTATTGACGCCCGGGTAATGAGATGTCTGCTGGACTGATGATGCTGGCTTATTACCTCAACAGTGCGCACTAATGACTTTCTATTTTTTTTTTTTCCAAATGCAAGTTGCTGCCATCCTTAGCATTCCCAGGACCACAGAGCGCGCGCGCACACACACACACGCGCGCACAGGTAGACGGATGATCTCGATTCAACGAACAAAAACGCGCTGTTTAGCTTTGCAAAAAAAAAAAAAACATCAAAAACGCGCAGAACCCAAAATGACACATTTGTGTGAACAACTAGAACCGCGTGTGTACGAATCCTGTGAAAGACACACAGAGAACACATATCAGCAGTTCTGCCTCAATAAGCCTGCAGACAAAAGGACGGAGTGGGGTAGGAAAGAGAGAAAGCGTGTTGCTTCCCTGCTTTCAACGGGGCTGGTCCAGGACTACGCGTCTGCTGTGGGAAAAGCCTTTTAAAGTTGTGCAAATGGGAACAGCAGAATGAGCTACCTAGCTCCATGTCTTGACTTCCAGAGCCCAGCAGCTTGCATTCCGTGTGCCTTTTTTTTTTTTTTTTTTTTTCCAAACAACTCGTGATACAATGTCAGTATATTTGTACATTCGAGGCGTAAAGACGCAGACAGGCAGCAGAACAACTCGCAGTGTATTCAAGACGTTTACCTTTGTCGACATGCTTTGCCGCGGTGGTCTCCGGGTAGAGAAAGGTGAGACAGAGGAGAGAGAGGAGCGACAGAGCTCCCCGCTCGGCCATCACTTTTCACAAATAAATCTTTGCAGGCTTCAGGAACCCCGGAGTAGCTTTAAAAAAAAAAAAGAAAGAAAAAAAAAATCCTTAAAATCCCCGGCCGCCTCCTGCAAATGCACAAGCGGAAAAAAAAAAAAAGTTCAAAGTCCTAAAATGTGCAGAAACATCCGGAGCCAGGTACTTTTAAAACTGTCCGGATGAAACATGTAGCTGCAAAGAGAGAGCCGCAGGTTCGAGGCACTGTTTTCTCAACTTGGTTCGAGGCAGAGGTCGGAGAAAAAAAAAACCACTGAAATCAATCCATAGCCACGGAGGCGCAGCGTAAGGACGAAAAGATGTTGTGGGCGACTGAGCACCGACGCGCCGACTTAACTACTCCGATATATGTCAAGCGCGGAAAACAGCATTAAAAAAAAAAAGAGCTCAGCCGGAGAAACGATACGATCCGACCAGAAGGAGAAATCTCCGCCGCGGCCAGCTCTCTGCTCACCACGGACGGGACGTAAGAGAGCAGCGTGTTGGAGGGCTGGATCTCCACCGGCTCCCCGGAAAACAGGGTGTGGAGTCACACGGAGGTTTGGATCCTGGCCGCCTGTGTGCGCTAAGGCAAGAACTAAAATATGGTGATGGATTTCAATCCAAAGGAAACGCCTCACCTTTACACCGCAGGTGTGCTAAAATGATGCGCAAATTAAAAAAAAAAACAATTAAAGCATGAATAACAAGTTAACATTAACTTGAGGTCCAAAACACACCTGCTGAGTTCTGTCTCATTAAAAGACAAAATAACAATAATATTGACTAACTGTAAATAACAGTTTGGGACAGGTGCGTTACTCATGAGTGCCAAACCCAAAGAGAACAAAGTCCGAGCTCTTTTCATCTTTTGTAAGTTCAGTCTCCGTTGTGTTTTTTGACTCATCTTAACTGTTAAATCTCACGAACATAACGCTTTATATTGTATACATGGCTCCCTAATATGTGCCTCTTACATCATATTTCTTTCTTTTGCACTGGTGATTACAGTTTGTTAATGTTTGCTAAAGGTCAAATTAACATACAAAGCCAGCCAGAAGCAACTTCATTAAAAAAAACAACCTCAAAGGTAGTTTGGCCACACGTACCCCTCTTTCCAGATTTTCGAACACTTTACTTCTCAACTTGAATGACAAATATTCTGACTTTTGACAAATTAATAAGATTTACGCTCTAACTTGGTGCAACTCAAGCGGCCGGAAGTGGCATATCTCCTTATGAGTAGGCTATGATGCAATAAGATAGTAATGTATAAAAATATAATACAGTACTAACACAAATAAATTGACACAATAATACAACTTAACATTTTGAGGAGCATTAAACCTATAAGACAAGTGGACATTTACATTCTTCGTCTGGTTGAAGTAAAAGAGTCCAAAAGCCACCAAAAACCAAAACGCTACAGCAAAGCATTTGGCTTACAGCCTATTTGTCTTTGAGGAGCAAATGATGCAGTCCACGACTCAATTGTCGCTAAAGATCAATGCCTTCTTTAAAACACAATTCTTAAATGTAAAAGTGACGATCATGTGACAGGTGCAGAGGGGCTGAACGCTCCGAGCACAAGCTAACGGTCGGCTATCTGCCCAGCAAAAGCTTACGATAAAATAATGACAAAGAGGACTGCAAGGTGCGTTTGTCAATGTTGATGCTTCTATTGGAACTGTAAGAGCAATTTGACAAGCTAATGCTAAAGGCTTGTGGCTGTAGAGTTATTCTGCCTCTTTGGTCAAACAACGCTTTAATTCTTCTCACAGTTGCCTGGAAACCATGGGCTTTTCATTTTAGACTAAACTCACCGCACTCAAGCTTGTTCCCATTTCTACATTAAAGTCGTGATGAATTAAATGGTGTGCCGACTCAAAATGCTGTGTCAACATAAAGGCTGAATACGCCTAAATTATCAGCAAAACAGTGAATATACTGTACTCCTGCACCGTTTATATCATGGTTGTTTGTGTCCGCATCGTGTATGTTGTAAAAACTGAGCCATAAAAGTTGATGTCAGATGATGTTTAGCAAATAAAAATGTGGATAAACTGAATTTAGGTGGATTTACCCTTCCACCGCAAGTGAGTCATGGTCCTCATGGGGACATCGACTGAGAAGCAGTAAAACGTGATCTTAATTCATGCCACAGGAGTCCTGTAGATCCAGCAGTCCTGAGCTCAATAGCAGTGAATCTAGTGAACCACAGTCTCTTAAAGCCTAATCCTGTGATTCATAGTAGACCTATAGAGCAAGTAGTGATCCACCATGCCCAGTGCAGCTGTCCTCATACGTAGTTTATACACAGCCCCAATAATGGGAACATTTGCTCCTGTTTAGAATATAATTCACAGAAACCCCACGCACACGCAGAGGTCAACATCTGTATCTCCCAAAAGATGATGTCACATGGTGGCTGGAAATCAGAAGATAGGATAAAGTTAAGTTTCAGATCAAGTTGCTTAAAATAATCCTCTGTGTGTGTGTGTGTGTGTGTGTGTGTGTGTGTGTGTGTGTGTGTGTGTGTGTGTGTGTGTGTGTGTGTGTGTGTGTGTGTGTGTGTGTGTGTGTGGTTATAGGACAGGGGATGAAGTGAAGGACGGGAGGAAGTAAACATCGTCGTTTATCGTGATACGGGATTGAAAGCCTATATTCAGCCAAGGTGAAAAAGACATTTGCGTCACTCCCCTTTTTGAAGAAGGCCCTGTATTTGTCGGTATAGGCTCCAAAAAGTGACTGTTTGTTTGGAGCAGACTTATGACGGCAAAGAAAACAAGTGCTGTATTCTCCTTCAGCTTGTGATGAGGCTTTTAGGGAGAAGGGGAAAGGGAAGGGTGGCCTGTAAAGAAACGCTGCTGTATCACCCAATAAAACACTCAGACCCATGGAACAGCTCCCCCCACTGGTTTGAGTAATCCATGACATATTAATCATGACCATTTCCCCCCATGGGCATGACAGAGCCTCTTTTTGTTTGGCGTCTCTGTAGCTGCCCTGGACCTGTTCTCATTTGAACCGTCAAACGTTTTCACTCTCAATTAATGACGCTTTCTTTCGGCTTCAGTGATTGCATGGTGTGCCTCAAGGCTCTCCTCTTGGGCCAACAATTTTCTTTTCTTTATACCTTTGTCATGTTATTTCATCTTTTTTGAATTCTGTCACAAATACAGTCATATCTCTTTGGTAAACTAAATCATTTCAGTTAATTGTGATTATTATACCTCGTTAGTTGCTGTCACCCAGTTCATAGAAACTCGGTATCCTTGTTATTGGCCCTGAACACATCTCAAGGAAACTAGGACACACAGAAGGACTGTAGAGGAGAAAGCATGCATGATTGAATGTGCCATCTGTAATGTATGTCATGCGTCATACTGGGCAGTAGGGGGCAGACAGGCTAATTATAAGTGCTTTTAAATCAAAGTGCTTTTAAACAAATTAGTATTAATGCAAGTGAGAAACATTTTGGATCCACAATGTAAACACTGAGCAGCATACTACACTACTGGGTTTATCTTTTTTAGGAATATTTAGCAATCACTTATTCATGATGATACACCAATACCTTTTAATAATCCTGCTTTAACCTCAGAATTGAATTGGAGGATCTGGTCAGATTGTGCCAAATGTTTTATTATGCGCCAATAAGTCAATAATCAAGACGTATTATATCACATCATATCTGGTTATGTTTTTCTACACTGGTTGCCGATGATTTAAGAATCTAGGCAAGATACAAATGTGTTTTATATGAGTGCTTCAGATTTGCATATGAAGGATTTAATCCTTCTCAAAAAAGTAAGTCTTGTCTCCTAAAATTCATCATGAAAAATCCTATTTTGTAGTAAAGGTTCTATTGTAACACATGATGTAAAGACGAAAAATGTGTTGTACCATTGTCTCAGCAAATGCTTTTTTTATGATAGTTTGTGATTTTAAACCAAAAGCACGTAATATATTCTACATTTCTTGTTTCCAATGTTGACAAAAACTGAAAGATTGCACAGGATAAGTCAGAATATTCTCTCGACAGTACATGTTGCATAAATGTATGACATTCAGATAAAGACTACATACAGTACTTTCTGACAGATGATCATGGTTTTGGCGTGTGGCTCGGTTTACATGACCCTCCATTATAATATAATGGCCAACATTTGTTCCCCTACAAGACACGTCCTCAGTCCGCTGAAACAAACATTTCTACCAACACTACATGAAACACCGCCACAGCTTTTCACAATATGCTCTGCTCTTTATAATGAAGCAGTATATTCCACAGCAGACCCGCCTGTTAAAGTCAGTTCACATCCACGGGCCAATTATATTATGTACATGCACACAGCTGGGCTCAAACTCGCTTCTAATTCAACAGTGTGTGTGTGTGCGTTTCTATTCCCACGGCCTGATGCTCTGCGTTCTGAGAACATATTTCTTGCAGATTAAAGAACAAGGTCATACCAAATCTCAAATCTCCAACATTAAAGAGATATTTCACATCATGAATCAAGTAATGGCAACCATGCAGTCGAGGAAATGGCCATGAGATTAGCGCACGGAAAGGACGGTGGATTAACTTGCACTTGAAGCAGCTGTTGCGCGTAATATTTCAAACGTTTCTAAGTATTTTGAGCTATTTTTGAAAGCAGCAACCACATACAGTATAACACATCCAGGCCTCATTAAGTTGCATGGATGAGTGTATTTTTTCAAAAGGCTGCGAGGATGTACTGCTGTTGCCATTAGTTTAGTGAGTGGAGGGAGACAAATAGCTCAGCCAGTACAGATTCAAGGGAAATCTACATTTTATCACTTTTATATCTAATAATAATTAGATACCATATTATTAAATCATTTCACCCCCTCTTTAATATTACCATGAACAATATCCAATCATTTCACAAAATTAGAAATTCAATTAAAACGTTTGGTGTGGATTACCAATACTGGCATCGAGTTGAACGTGATCCCATCATGATCCTGATCTTATTTAGATCCAGATTAAGAGGCACAAGGTTCAGCTCACAGCAGAGCCGGATGAACAGTCCCTTGCGTGGCATTTGGCGCATCCTGAGGATTATTTATACTCTGAATGAAATATCACCTCATGCGTGGAACACAGAAGTGCAGGTCCAATGCTAAATCACGATGCAATTCAATTAACTGACCGTAAATTTAATAAATAGGACGGATATAGGCAATGAATTGTGGTGAATATGTGCACGTGTGTGTTGTCTGTGTGTTGAAATGCAACACTAAGTTTAAATCATATTAGCCCCAAGAAAAAGTATGACATTTCAATCCTGAGACAGCGGTGATATTTCCTCTCATCTGACACATTTGACCGATACGCATGGGTGTGTGTGTGCGTGTGTGTATTTGTGTGGTGGTTATTTGCCCACGGAGACAAACAGCTGCTGTGTACCTGGCCCAAACCCCGGGCTAAAGATGGCAGCAGCACATGGAGCGTTCTCGCCTGCCACTGCACAGCATATAACTTGCTTCAACAGGAAGCAGCCGGCGTGCACTCAGAGCCCCCCCCCCCGTCATACGTGTGCTTGCCTGGGCACATTTTCGGAGCCTGGCACAGCTCACCTCACACATGTCAGCACTTTCTTTCCCCGTCTTCACTCTTTTCCTGGATGCTGGTGATCATTGTTCTAATTACCTCTCATTGTGCTGCTGGGATATCGCCGCTTACAGCAGCTTGATTGACGTCAGAAGTCATGGCGAGGACGAGGATGGCGAGGGCGAGGATGGAGAGGGCAGAGGAGCAGATTTGTGAGCTCGTAAACTGTGATCCATGAGAGTCTGAGCTCGTGTTAGTTCAAGTAATGGTGTGGATTCTGCTAGACTATGAAAAAAAAAATCCAAGATCCTGACCACAGTCTGGAGGTTTGCTCTCAAAGGAGCCAGATCTAATGTCAAATTATCTTAAGGATTGGACTCTATAAAAAGGTTTTCTAGCTAAACATCTTCTCTTGACCTTAACCGAAATTTAACTTAACCGATTTCAAGATTTATCCATCACACACACACACAATGTGTGCAGTGCTTAGTTGCAGTTTATATCGGCTATGTATAGTGAAAAAACATACAAAAAACAAAGGAAATAAAAGATTAAATAAAAACGAAGAACAAAAAGCAACAGTATGCACAATGCATTCACAGAATCTAAGTAAGTAATAGAAAAGGGAATATGCAACATGGGTTATAAAATATTAATCAAAATGGGACACGAAGATGTGGGCCAGAATGTGAATATGAATATTGTAAATGATGAAACATGAGAAATAGAGATTAAATCACCACTGATTTAGTTGTATCACTCTAACCAGGGATGTGTTAATAGATCCACAAATAGTTTGCAGGTGCTGGTCAGCAAGCGTGCAAACTAAATGTCCTTCGCAGTCAAAATGTTGTCAACATACATAAAATAGCAAAATTGGAAACAAGAAGGCGGTGTGTGTGTTTGCGTTTCCTTTATTCTGCTTAACTAAAACTTACGCCTAATGATAACTGAGGGTGTTTACCTTTTTATAGTTACTATAGGTCAAAATGCACGATTTGAAATGTGTTCACCATGTGGGAGAGGGGCAAAGAAGGGAAAAGTATATAAACACTTAACTTAACCACAAGTAGAAACAAAGGTGGGTCATATTAAGTGCAGCTCTGTGAGCGATCTGGCAGTCATCACTTTGATATCCGAGATGTCAATGCAACATGAGCTCCAAAGAGGCCAAATTCCCTGTGGCCAAACTGCAGGTGAATCTGTGAGAAACGGCTAAATGATTTCATGTGTCAAGAGGAGCAGTCGGCTTTCACAAGGGTCTGCTTTACCCACAAACGTGTCTGCTGTGGAGTTAAGGGGACCAGTAAGGGAATATTGACACGGTTTTCCATAAAGACATACAAGAAACATACAACCACTACTCTACTAAATGGCACCAAACCAAATAGATGGCCCACTCCAGTGTGCAATGTTGATTCAGTTACATCAAAGTTAAAGCAGTTTCACACAAGGAGCTTACATTCTTATCCATCTCTTGCAGGTCTTTTGGGACCATAAGAGCAACATTTATTATGCAGCATGTTGTAGAGAACTCTTGTGTTGTAAAGGTATGCTTGATAGAACGATGGTGCTTTGAAGCGTTGAACATATGCTTGTATGCTTGTCTAAAAGCACATCAAACCCTTGAATAAACCCTTCAATTACGTTCTTGTGTCTGCTTTCTTTTGTGATGGTTCTTTTCTCTGTCATTAGTTGAGTCTGCTTTAAAACAGAGAGAATTGTAAAGCAGAGTAAAAAGGAAAGCATGTGTCCGTATTCGTGTCTGGGCTTTTGTCTCTTCAGGAGAGACACGTCACTCTTCTTTTTAAAGGTTAGTCAGTGACAATAGCGTACAGGTGTGCTTCAAATGTCAACGGTTTCTAATGAAGGGAATAGAAATTCAAATCAAAGCCATTACGCCCAACAGCTCTTGGTGGGCTGAATCTCCTCACCCTGGACTTCTTCGTGCTTATTTCACAGGCAGGCGTGAGTGATTTCATCCCCGGTTCATTTGCTAAATATGGACAGTCCCTGCACTCCAAATGTACATTCAAGCGCAAGACTTGAAAGAGAAAAGGCATTTACACAGAGATATTAAGCAAAAGGAAGGTGTAATTTGTCAAACCTGGCATTTCAAACAAACTTGACGGTGGAAGATAACGCAGTCTCAAGAGTCGTCTGTCCATCTTCCCCTCCTCTCAGTTAGACTCCATCATGTGAAGGCAGAGCCTTCCTTAACATCCCAGCAGGAGCCGGCTGCTTGGAGACGCTAGACTACCAAACCGAGCAGCGGCTTCAAACCGAATACTCGATGCGGTGTGGATTTTGCCAGGGTACCCCGCTTTGAGTTATATCCATTGAAATGTGTTTAAACAGGCCAACTGTGGAGGCACTTGAAATTTTTTCTTCCTCTGTTTTACGAGTAAATATTTAGGGAGTTTGCGGGAACCCTGTGGATACGTTTCGAAATCTAAATGTGCCTCGGTAATTGCGACAGCAAGGAGTGAAGTGTGTGAAAATGATGAGACACACCACCCTCCAACATTCACAGCGCTGTACAGGACCTAATCAATTGTGCGAGGCCATGTCGACACCCTCTTGTCCTCTCTCCAGACGGAGCTGGTTTGTTTTATGCCGCTGCCCTGAATGGATGGCTTTCTATCGCTCGTAATGAGCACCATTGAGATGAGGTGAAGTCACTTAAGGGGCTGTCTGGGCAACACATGCAGCCTTCCCAAGATGTACGACCGCAAGCTGCCTTCTTCCTGGCTCCCCTCCCCCACCCCTCACCCCTCACCCCTCCAGACCCAGCTCTTGTGGTTAAGGGCCTTCTTCCTGCCAGAGGAGGTCGACTGTTGTTGTTGGAATTGCCATGGCCACTTAAAGGGGCTCTCTCAATCAACAGGGACCGCGACTCCTTAAATGGGGCTCGGGGGATCATCGGAAAACACGAAACAAGAAGCAGCACCTCATCTTGCATGCTCTACGCTCCCTCAGTCCAGGAGAAACGTATTCAATTGGACCTGACAAATAGGGTAGAGGTTTCCTTAAGTGTTTCATTTTGATAGTAGGTGGCCCATTTTACTGGCATATTTTCTGTGCTTATCCTCCCATTTACAGCCGAAGCAGGAGGTATTGGGCACTGAGGTGTAGTGTAATGTTTTATCCATGATGGATGGTCATAAGCCGTCACAAAGGAGGTGGTCAGTGGGCTTTAGGCTCAATGTAACGAGTCTATGCTACAGCAAGCGCTGCCCAGACTGACAATGAAATGGAGAGTGCCATATTGCAATAATGGGAAAAGGGGAGAGGGAAAATAAGAGAGGGAGGGAGGAGATATATCCAGCACTCCAACAGGGAAGCAAAATACCGCAATCTGTTCTGGCAGAACAGATTGAAACGATTACAGTGAGGGGAATATTCAGTTTTAGGATTCTTTGCCCCCCCCCCCCCCTCCACTCCACCTCGTCTGTCATGAAGCGCATGAATGCTCTGACCAGAGTGAGAGACAGAGAGAGAGTCACCGCCAAATCATGCCTTGATGTTTGTAGCATCTTGGATCGTTCTTGGTTTCATGAATTACACGTGTGCAAAGATCGATGATAAGATTAACATCTGGAAAATATCATCTCAAAACATCTCGACACAGAAAACAGCCAATACTTCTGTAATTGAGTTCCTGGAATCAGAAAACTGATCAAAGATAAGATGCGATTACCTGTTGTCACACGACCCAAGGCTGGAATTTCGGTCACGTTGCAACAAAGTTTTTTTTACTTTTTAACTGCCGTTTCCAAGTTCAAGAATGAAAACGTCAAGCTCAAGACGTGACGGCGAGTCGAGATATTTCTTATTCAACGTGACCATAGAATTACTCAGAGGGACATTATTTTTTTAAAGAAGCAATTATGTCAATTATTATGTTAAGCATGTCATCAAACATGAGTCATTTTCGGGGATACCTCAAAACCATTAACAACAATATCTTAAACTTTAATATCTATAAATTTCAACAAGTGTATTGCACTTTGTTATAAAGACCCCCCCCCCCCCCCGTGTGGTTGAATAAGTTGCTATCCAGTGTCCCATCATAAATTATATATGATTTAAGGAAAACCTCACATTTTCTATTTTTTCCCTACTTTTTGTCAGTGTGTTTACTGTTGACTTGTTATATTATGACTTGTATACCCTATGAATTATTGTAATAAGAGGGGATGGTTAGTTTGGTGTAAAAATGACCAAAAAAAATTAACATATAGGCAGAAAATCATTAAATGATAAGGTAACTGTGATCCTACATTCAGCCAGCTCTCTCTGAAAATATCTGATCTTTGATCACTTATAGGTCGGACATGTAAGTGCGGGTCCCCACACTGGATGTTGAAAGGCATTCTGGGAAACAGTCAAAGCAGAAGTAGAAGAGGTGGTTTGAGGTTAGGCGGGTAAACTAAAAAAAGAAACTCCTAGAATACCCGGGACCTGAAAAACCCACAATGATACGACGCGCCAGGGATGCTCCCGTCTCTCGTGACATGCTTTCCTCACATTTTCTTCCCCCAGAACTGCATAAAAGTGAAAAATATTTTCAACGGTTCCACTGCTTATCAATGTGACACCCGGGCCAGACAGCCCCAGGCGCACCCAGACATTTTGCAGTCCCGTGGTGTTTTTTAAAGCAGATCTATCTGTAGGGAGGCATCTCTGTGTGGTCCCCACCTAAGGGGGTCCAAGGACATAATGATCTATTCCATTTAACAAAACTAATGTTAAACCTGATCTGTGCTCTGCCCTCATAACTAAAGCTTAAATACATATTTGAATTCACTATGAGGCAATATGAGACCAAAGTGACCCTTGCAGTATATCTTTGGCACGTTTAAAATATGCCCTAAAAATGTCCCAAAAAAGGTATTGCAAGGCAAACAAGCTGCCCATGTCTCAGCAGATCAGAGAACCTCACTGTGGACCGGACATGCCACAGCAACATGCCAGGCAGAAGAATGACGCGTTAACTCCCCACGGCCCATTACAATGCATTACACTAGCGTGCCTGTCTCCTCTCCAATAGTTATTTATTCCTACCCTGTAATTAGGCCAGCCTGCAAAAAAAAGAAAAAGAAAAAAAAAGTCGATTTGTTTACCCCGATGTTTCTTTCTCATTATGTCTGGAATACATCCCCCCGAGAATTACTCTGCATGTAGCCTACAGAGCACAGGGGCAGCCAGGGGTGTTTTCAGCAGTGATGGATAGTTCTTCCTTTGTTCTCCTAAGGAAACAATGTTTGCTTTTTTTTTTTTCCCATTCCGGTATCAGTCATGGAACTAAGGCATGGCCATTTGCATGTACTGAACAGTAGACAATGGCTAGGTTTACAACGCGGATGTAATTTACGTCACAAAATGTGACACTGGTGCCTTGAATTGGTCTGTAGTTCGATTGCTGTTGAGACCTACGTGACTCGCGGCATGTCTCTCGTATCAAAAGCGTCTTTTTGCAGCGTTGCACTCCAAGTTTACATGAGGTGGGATGTGTTTTAAATGCACACTACAGAATTATATGCCAAAGTATGGCATGTACTGTAGTTTTAAAGGGTGCAACTATACATGGATTTGCAATAATGTTTAATGAAGTCATCATTTAACTTTAAAATATTGTGTGCGTCAACTAGACTAAGAGTCTACTGCAATATGTGCTGCCTCTGTGAAGCTGTGTTTAGGCACAAGCGGTGCTTTGAGCTAAATTGTCACGTCAGCATGCTAACATGCTAACAATAACAATGCCAACAGGCTGACGTTTAGCAGGCATCATGTTTTCATTAAACTTAGTTTAGCGTGCTAGCATGCTAACATTTGCTAATTAGCATTAAACTCAAAGCTGCGTCAGATGGAAATGTCACTAGTTTTGCAGATATTTCGCCATAAGCCGAAGCATTGGATGAATCATACATTTTGACCTGATGATGAGGCTCGATGAAAAGTTACGATATCACTTAAGTTATTGTAAATCACTTTCCTGAGGGGGACACGAATGTGTGCCTCAAATATTATGGTAATCCATCCAATAGATGGCGAGACATTTCTCTACAAGAAAGAAAATGTCTCATGAACAAGAGGAAAAGTCAGGAAATCACCCGAGTCAGTAGGATTCACCCCATGAATGTCTGTCGGCTACGAAAATTCAGGGCAAAGCATCAAATAGTTGACGAGATATTTAAGTCTGGGAAAAGTGGTGGACCGACAAGCCGAGCGGCATCGCCATCCATAATGACCTCTGACTTGGACGCTTTCGTCACTAAACAGTTGCTAAAATTGCTCCACAACCTTGTCGCATTTGAACACAGAAACAGTTGAACCTTATTTGAATAAGAGGAATTGGTGTTGTGAGCAATTCATTGTCCAGGATTACTGAGGATTTCGTCGTCAAATTCCTTCAACACAAAGCACGACAGTTGTCCTGGGGTCGTGGTACGTCTGTAAACAAAATGCCGGGGTTAACGGGGCTAAATGACACAACTGCTATTCTACCTGTACTTCTAGATTACGATCGGAGATGTTGAGGCTAAAAGGGTCAAATCATATGGAGACAGAGAAATGAATGAGGATAATGGAGGACGCTTCTATAGCAAAAGTAAGATAGAATACAGCAAAACTTACTATACGGTGTGTTGCCTTAAATGCAAACAATTCACTCTTATTTTCACACTTTGACAGTGTTGTCTAATGTTTGACATCCAAAAGTAAAAATGTCTGCCAAAAAGCCCCAAATCTATCGACAGAGTCAACCGTCAGACAAAGACACTGGACATCCCCCTTTTCTAGCTAATAACTGCAGTTTTTCCTTCACCACCATATTTAATAACAATAAAGAAAAGCAAAGTGATATGCAGATCCCCATCACACATCTCCGAGTGGCGTTCGCGCGCAGCTTGTCTCAGCAGGCTCCTTGTTAACAGGATAGCGCCTCCAAATCTGCTCCTGTAACACCTCCCAGCTCGGGTCATTACCGCAGAGATCGCTGCTGATGCCCAATCAGAGCACAGCACGGACGCATTTCCTCCAATCGAGGGGCACAGATGCTTATACGCAGGCATAACAACAATACCGTTCAATATCACGCAGAAGTGGGAGGTGGTGGTGTGGCGCTAAAGCGAGCATCATTATCACATGGACTGCAGATGAATAGATTTTTGGTGTGATGTGATGAACACACCCGAATCCATGTGTGACTGTGCAATTACAGCACATTTACTGCGCCAGCTGCTGGATAAATCGTGGAGTTTGTGCAGTGTGGTGTGACAAACGCTCCCAGGAGATTGAGCGGTGGCTGGCTTTGAAGGTGAAATACAGCAGAAATATATTCACACTTGAAGTTGTGTTAAGAGAATATTAAGTCACTGGACGGTACAGGAATACGAAATGAAATCAGCGGTGTTAATTCAGTGGGAAAACGTGAATTCCCAAAACAAGGCCAGCAAATATCGTTCAGGAAGCTCGAGAAAGGCGGAGAGGTGGTACTACCCCACCAAGCAGAGCTAGGATTAGTCGGCTTCACATAGATGAAGATTAAATGAGGAATAAATGGGGCCGAATGGGGAGATTTCTCCAGAGAGATGATTGCAGTTGTATGAATGGCACCTGTAACACTGAGCAGTGTGGCTGTGGGTGACTGGCTGTCCTGATTTGCGAATGCTTTGCTGCATGCGCGTGTGATTCAGTTTCATCCAATGCAAAACTACAGTCATTCAGTTACAGGAGCCCGTCAAACGCAGGGAGACTTTGCAACAACAAAGAGCGAACACACTGCTGGAAGAAAACAGATGAATGTACTACCAAACAGTATATATATATATAATAGCCATGTAAAATATGACTTTAAGCAAAAGATCTGAATACTTCTTCCACCATTGAGCTACTCTTTGTTCTTTTGCCACAATGACATGAGCTGGAAGTGATTATGTGCCTGTGATGACAGGAAATCAACCAGGACTGTTCTCTGAACTCACAGAGCATCTTACCGAACTCACTCTTGACACTGTGACGACACTGGAGAGTTTGTTCCAGTAGCCTCTCTTCCATGTGCTGACATGTTGTGTGACCAGTGGCGACTCCACTGCCAATTAAGCCATTCGTAACCCCAAGACGGTGTACTTGGCTTATAAAGATGGAGGCTGTAGTCAATTGTTGGAAAAATGCATTTCTCTGATGGTCTGAGGTCTATTAATTAAGAACCACGACTATTCCTTCTGTGTTAATACGATCAGAAAAGAACATCCGCAAAATCCCCTCCACCAGCTTAAGGAGAGGTGTTATCAAAAGCACATGTATTTTTAAGATCAGTTTTGCTAATTCATGGTCTGGATATGTTCGCTTATTGAAGTGACTTTCAGTGAGAGTCATAAACACCATGAGAGCGATGATGGCTGTTCAGCTCAGACATTAATGTGAAGCACAAAGAGAATATTTCAGCGTGCCAGTCTGATCTTTTAAAATGTCGGGGAGTAGCGTTACAAAATGTATGATGGTGTTGAATCTGGCAATGGTGTCAAAGTACTGACACCCACTACCCTACGCTGTCATTAATAGTGTGGATTGGAGGGAAAGACAACTTAGTTCTTGCATCTAAGGTTTGCCATTCAATTCTAATATACAGTATAGAAGATTATACAATTGTAAATATACAATATGCACATGCAAGATCACCTAAATGGCATATTGCATGATTAACATTCCTTGAACTTAAATTTGCAGTCAAAGCATTAACATAAATCCAATAAATGTCTCGTCACTTCTGTGGTAATAAATGTTTTCTGCATGTGTCAGCTATAACAAAAAAAAAAGGAGGTCTGGCAATCAGTTCTGGCTATTTGAACTATCAAAACAACATGAGAGAGCTAACAGAGCTCTAAAGGGTCTGAATCGTCTGAGCCAAAATTGGTGGTGCACCGCTTGAAAGCTGCAAATTATTTAACATGTCAAGGGGAAACTGGAAAATCAAAATCAAAGTGAATCGGCAAAAAGGGAAACGTGCTCCAATTTGCAAAGCAAAAGTGAAAGTGATTTCTGTTTTGTGTATTTAATACTGCAACATTTTTCATTCTAACATGTTTATTAATGACAGAGGCTGTAAGTAAACATGAGTCACAAAGGTAACCGTGGCAAAGCTTTCATTTTTATAATAAGCTCTTTCACTATCAATTGCCAATAAATCGAGACCAATTCAAAAAAGCAAATCTTTACCAACATTTCTTGACGTAAACAGGATTATTGGGTGAATAATTTAAAGATAAAATTCTGCAAAACAATATGCATCATAACCTTTGTTGTGGTTTTTGAATATATGAGAAGTTGTAGATTGCAGCTTTAAATAGCAGAATAACACTATAAACCTTTTTACAGATGTCATTTTGACACCTCCACTAAAAAAGCTCAGGTGTAAATAATGAAATTCCAGTTTCTTGGTCGTGGTGTTGTGCAAACGTTATGGCTTACTGGGACATTTGAATACAAAGAAGCCATCATGAATGTTATTGGTATTTTCCTACTATAATAAGTCAAATTGTCTGCTATGAAAAAGGCCTGGCAGTCGCCTTAATGTGTTCGTATAAAAACGACTTCAATTTTGGTGGACAAAATGGCTCAATATTAACATGAGCATAATATATCTCTTGTGTTCTTCGTTTTAGTTCGAGCATGACTTTGTCTGAGATGCTGCTAATAAAGACTCACCTGCCACACTGGATTGATGCTGTGAATCCGAGTGACATATGGAGGCCACTGGCGGTTGCACTTCAGATTCCCATTGAACAGGTGGAAAAGCCCCCCTGTGGGCATCCGAAGAGTGGACAGCCACAATGATCGGAGGAGCCCCCGGGTTGGCACGGTCCCATCTCTCGGCCCCGCAACCAGACGAAGTGCCAGGAAAATGGCATGGTGCGTGCCAGGGCACGGAGCCATGCCTCTGACAGCGATGCCAGGTGGGATGGGGAGGGGAAGCGGGGCGGTGGCGGGGGAGGGGGGGGGGGGGGGAGAGAGGCCCCAGGCCCTCAGAGTGGCAGCGGTGTGTGTCCGTCCTATTACAGGACACAAACGTCTGAGAAACAATCACAAAACGGGCAACTTACAACACACAAGCCAGCAGCGATCACTGGAACGAAGCCCTCTGTGAAAATGGTGCTCACAGTACAGACAGCTGGTACACACACACACACACACACACACGAGGAGATTATATTCATAGGGAAAAGAAAAAGATGATATAGTCATCATCTTTTCTTCTGGTCAATTTTGAGTTAAATAAGCGCTCAGTCATCATAATTTACCATCTCCCAATTTAAAGATGCCGCATCATCAAGCACTTTGCAGCTCAAAATATAGGAATTCACAGAGAAGCATCCTGCCGTGGCGCTCATTCATCAATCGGTCAGCATAACGGCACTCATCAGCATGCGGCGGGACGACGGATCATTACGAGTATTGAGAGGGGAAGGAAAGGTCAAGCTCGGAGGAAAATGAAGTCGCAAGGAGCCTCGCCCTGATCCGACATCTTCGGCGGCCATCAATCAGCCGGAGCCGTCCAGTGATCACAAATCAGTCACCTCTGTCAACCTCAATCATTTCTTTTAAGTACGACTGAAAATTGGTTTATTTAAGAGGGATTCATACCCACTAACCCACTCGCATGCTAACTAAGGCTTCTGTCAAAGGCCCAGTGCACGGCAGTGGTGTGGTGCCCCCTGTTGACACATCATCTCTGCACCAATGGCTTTGTTGCCATAGTGATTCATTTAATTGAAAATATTTGTCCTAGTTTGCTTTATTTATTATGCTCAGTGCCACACTAACCAGACTATATTTATACTCTTTGTTTTGTATATAATAATACAAATGTCAATAATAATACAGTTTATTGTTATTATTAAAACAGGGTTTTGTTTCAAGTATTTAATTAATTAAAAAAAAAGAGTATGAAAACAATGTTGGTATTTCATATAAAATATGAATGTATTGGATTAGCAGAAAACCTATATACACACATATATACACATATACATAGTGATATATAGTGAAAGCTTTTGGCCATATCGCCCAGCCCTAGTTATAAACTGTTATAAACGTGTATGTCATCTTTGTTTTCCTGTAATTGTATTTAAAAAGGCACACTTTACGACATATTGGACTGTGATGGATTTTCTTTTTATCCAGGGTATTATTCTGATTCAGCTCCAACAATAGCAGTAATATTCAACCAAACAAGACAACACTGGCTTATCTGCATTTACTCTGCTTACCGCCGTCTTCTTCCACTGTGGCCAGATTACACGGTGAAGAAACACGAACACACGGATTACTACAAAAGCTTTACGAGATGCACACACTTCAAGAAGACGAAAAAAGCACTTGACGTTTGTGTGCCATCTTCATTTACATGAAATATGTGGCGTGACGATCACGTGAGTGGAGTGAAGTTGACATGATTTACATATCTCAAAGAATGCTGCTCACTTTGGTGGATTAAAAGGGTTACTTTTAAAAATAGAAGCGTGGCGGCGATGCTTCTTTAATCTACGTACGGACACGTCACACTGGCCATCAGCTCTAATCCCACTGCAACAATACCAGCTGAAACCCAACAGCTTGATGTTGCGGAGCCGTCAGTGGTGTCTTCCAACAGAGGCGCCGAGAGTACAGTGGGAGATAAAACGAGAGAGCGAGCCGGAGCCGAGCCAGTGGAGCTGTTCATCTTACAGACAGAAGTGGAAATGTTCTCTAAAGACGGCCATGATGATGAATGGGACTCTGCGAGGCCAGTTAAATATCTTGTCACTGTGTGAATGGAGGGGGGTGCAGCTCAGCTCTTGTGCTATTTTCATGATAGTAGTCTGCAGATGACTTAATGATTATGGGTCCAGGGTGTATGAATGATTGGGTATTACAACATTACAGCCCAGTTTGTGAGGTTGTGCAGTCAGAGTCTGAACAAGTCAGCCTCATTCTTGGTTTCAGAGACATGTGGAGACATTAGCATGCTGTGTCCCTTTTTCATACCACATACTGAACTAACATGCTGTAATAATATGTCATAGAATATCCTTTTTATACAAGAAAACACTGTACTTAAAATGTACCATTTGAAACCCAACTGACATATTGAATTTCCCTCGCTGCACAAAGAACAAAGAAGAAGAAATATTCAAACAGGTCAAACTGTTTGAGTTTTTCGAATCATATTATATCTGGTCTTTGGACACATGGGACTGCCGTTTTTTGCAATATAGCTCATTAGATTTTATGAAAAAAACTGTAAGGTATGGCTGTCTCAGAAACTACAAGGAAGCACAACCAATTATCTGTTTTCTATTAATTCATAGAAGGTTGAATATCAAAGATGTGCATATATGCAGTGTAAAAATGTAAAGGTTAGATGGTTAGATGTTTGCTTAAAGTGTGTCCGTACCAGATTCCAAGACTTTAGACCAGTCAGAGCAAATGTTGTGGCATTTTTCCTTATCGTACTTATGCTGCGTTCCAGACAACTCTGAACTGGAAATTTCCAACCTCCTACGAGAAAAAGTGCGATGCAGTACCAGTCAAACCTCAGACTTCAACTCATTGCAAATCCATGAACCCAGACTTTACTGAGAAGCAATTGTCTGATGTCCGACCAACAACGGAAGCACGCGTTGTAAATGGTAAGTAGACTATTTGCCTGTATTCAAATAAAATAAGACATTATGTCACGGAAGGAAAACATATTATTTTATAGTGACAATAAGAACTAGTTACCGCTCGTTTTCAACTCACCTAAGGTGAAGGAAGTTCATTTTAAAAAGGAACGACATTTACTTACATAATGACTTCTTACATCAAAGGTTTAACTTCTGGAACTCACATATTGAAACAATAGAACATGTTTTTTTTTCTCGTTTCTAGCATTTGAAAATATTAAGTTTGAGTAGAGAGTAAAAAACAATTTAAATTTTGCGAGTCATAACCGATTTGTTAAAGGTCGGACAATGTTACAATAACAGCAGCTCCCACATGAAACAAACATAATGTTACTTGTGTCGTATCAAATAGGATCGGACCAAAGTCGTCCACAGGTCTGTCGCACTCCTCTTCTCGACCGGCTCCATTTCAATCTGTCTCACTCAATATCATCTTCCCCTCGACCTGTCTGTCTCCTCATTCTGTCTCACCCCTATCATTTTTGCACAAGACTCTCCCGCCTCCTCTTCCAGGTCACACTCCTACCTCTCATCATCATCCAAACCATTATCACCATCATTGTCATCTGGTTCCCCCAGACTCCCTCACCGCCCGCTGCTTCCTGGAGGCTCCTTGACCTCATCTCTCTCTGTGCAAAGCTCTCCAGAGTGTCAGAAGCTGTGAGGCTCTTTGTCCACCCTCCTCTACTCTTACAGCAGGTACTGACCAGCTGAAGTCTGGCATCTCAAGTTTATTAATTCAACAAAAAGAATGCAAAGACAACGCCGACAATAACCAAAAAGAAATCCTGAGATCCGCATCAAAAAGAACAAACTACAAATAGTCTAGTTTTAATTTCCGGGGTCATCTCAGTAATTGTGTAAACTGTAAATGCAACACAGTCACTGATTGATGCTATGGACACTTTCCTTCCAGCTGCATGGTGTCTGGACCCTTTGAAGGCTGAAGCGCACACATTCGACTGATTTATTAAGTTGTTCAGCAGGTCATGCTCATGCATTAGGGGTTAAGATGCTGGTCATGAACTGGAAATGGTGCATAGTTAAAAAATCATTTCACTACGGGTTAATAGCAGACCACCTCAAAGTGTCACTCAGAGGGAACCAGGACATTCTGATGTAGCGTTTCAAAATTAAAGCCCTTCAAAATCTCATTCATGAGACAATTTGTCTAATTTCAGATTAGATTTTAGAGGAAATGGTGAATAGTTACACAATCATTTCTTGGTCCCTTTCAAGAACTGAGAAAAATGCCATGAATCTAACTGCTGAATGATCTTTCTTCACCAGTTATTTTGCTCGCCTGATTCACCAGTTGTGGACTTTGGGTATTAGCCTGCCAATGGCCGAGTATCTCACACAGCATTCTCCTCCCCTTCTGCTGTCTGTGCTGTCCACAGAGAGGCGGAGTCTTCTAATGTTTCCCAGCTGATAAAAAGAGTCACTGGTTACAACACAGGAGAGATGACGTTGCATACCAAGGTAACGGCGGTGTCGGTGATGCTCATCGCAATATATTGAATCGTAACCCCTGTATCACGATACGTATTTTTATTGCCAGATCCTCCCCGCTGACAGCAGACAGTCTGACTTTATTAAGGCTTTTAAATCTAAACTTAAGACTCATCTTAACTTTCAGTCAGTTGCAGATTCTTCGATCACATCGGGCCTTGTACCGCACCATTATCCTTCTGGCGGGTCGCTCCCAGTCTCAATACGTCGTCAAGACCAGTACTTACAGTCCATGTCTGTCTTGCAGTTGAAAATACTGCACATTTTCTGAAAACCAGTGCATTCCTCGAACCCTCTGTTTCTTTGTCCCACACGCAAATGAGCATCCAAGCTGTGTACCCACCTCTGTCCTCGTCTCTCTCACCTTGTGTACTCCTCCTTGTCCTCTCTTCACTCGGGCGTCTCTGTGCTGGACCATCGGCCGTCCTGGGATCTCTCTCTTTCTCTCTTTCTCTCCCCCGATTGTCGTCGCCTCATTCCAGATGTTTGGATCAGGATATTTGTCCTTCAGGAGATTCAGCCTCTTCTATTGTCTCCCTCTCTTGTGTGCATGTTGTCTGTGTCTCTCTCTCTCAGTTTGTTTCTTTCTCTTATCTGTTTGAATGATGTGCTATAGCTTTGCCTCTTGAGTGTTTGTGTAGTCTGTCCTCTTTCCATGTGTCCATGGAGGAGAGAGTTCATGAGGCTCAGGTTCAATCTGTGTGGGAGCACCTGGAGGGGTGCTCAACATCCTCCCAGAGCTATAAGAGCCATATTTGTTTACAACATAACTACAACTTTGCCATCCTGATTGCCCATGCAATAACTTTTATGCTTGGTCTGTTGGGGTAGGTTATTTTTTTTACATATATATCTATATTTTAAATTGCCTTGGTTTGACTAAACTCAGCAGATGAGCACATCATTCGTGAGAAAAACTTCCAAATCGAAAAACCAGCGAGACTCCAAACAAAAAAAGCATATGGAAACATTCAGCGTATGTTTAGTGAAATAACACATGACCAGCAACATGTCAGATTGTTTCCAATGACTACGCACATATGGAGCCAACGTCTGATTGCCCTAGCAGGTGAAACCACTTCTCATGTGGTGTATAGAAGGCCATCTGGAGCAAGACACCACACCGTTTTTGATGAAATAAGCCAGAGCCCATTTGTGTGACCTTGTGCAGTGAACTCCAAAATATACAGTGAATTTATGATCATCAGCGGTGGCATTTTTCTTTTTACTGCTTCTTCCTCTTAAGGACAACCTTATGGGATGTCACATGAAATGACTGGCCCTTTCACAATTGAAGGCCCGACTGGCCAAACGCTCGAACAAGCAAGAATCCAACTTCTCATCGACCATCTGGACGTAACTCAAGACGAGGCACAGAGCCAAATTTAAACAATCCCTCCTCTGGGCTGTTGCGCTGACTGATGAGGTGCTACGCAGCAGCCATGACCCCCGCTCAGCTCTCTGCTTTTTCCAATAACAACATACACTCGTAGTGGCATGTCCGTGCTGCCAAAGAGCATTGCCACTGAGATACGTGTCTCAATTACGCAACGTGTCACTATGGCTGCATACGAGTGCACACACATACATGAAGCGGCGAGGGTGTTATGGCGCATTCCTCAGTGAGGCCCATTGTATAGAAGCCACAGGGCCCGTAATAAAACCCAGCGCTTGTAAAACACGACATTTGACAGTAGCAGAGTAACCTGAGAGATTTGACTCCGGATCTCTTGAATGACACAGCTGGAAGTAATGGCTGTGCACTAATGAACGCTGGTGTTTATTCTAGCTGTAGAGCGGTAAAGCAAACACTTCACCACTGTCCCTCGTGGTTACTTTGTATCTTGAACTAGTCATAACAGCGTGCAGTTTTCATCGTGTTGCTCAAAATGGTAAAAGCAACATACTGAGGGGCTGTGAAAGTTGTTATATTCCAAGAGTCACCACAGCATCTTTGGTGAATTTGTCACAAAGACTTCCTTTCCCAGGCCTACATTACTGACCGGTACTTCTCCCAGCACCTCCATTTGCCATGACCTTGACGACAGCTCACCTAAATCTGGCTTGAATTACCCGTTACGACTGACTGAAAGCCACACAACCCCCCCCCCCCCTTATTCCCCTGCTTCCAAACCCCCAGTTCCTCAAAAAACTCCAATATGAGCGAAGGGGAAGCAGCTCCGGCTCAGACGGCCTCTCAATCTCAGGCAGGCAGCCTTTCTCCTGGCTGTGGCGCTCCCTGTCCTTGCTTCATCCTGAAGGACTGCCTCCACCCTATACGGATTAGCACATTTCATATGTGGGAATCAGCCTGGAGCAGGTGCTGCACTGATCCAATAATCTCCACGTCAGATGGATTACCTGGCTCTTAATCAATGATACGATTGACACATCCACATCATGAAATGCAGCTCCTATAAGCGGCGCCGGGTGTCTGCTTTAAACCGATAAAAGTTTCACAGTCGAGCGCGTTTGAGAGTGCCTTTCTTTTGCTCTCTCATGTGAAATAGTCGAGGATAAAACGACGGTCGGCTCCGTTTTGAATGGCACTTTTCTGATTTTGTTTACCCAATTGAAGCCATTTGAGTTTGAGAGAACAAAACTCAACTGGCTCATGAAAGCTGGTCATAAGAAGCGCATTATAACTCCATCCATCATTCACGCGTACAGCTTCATTCCTAATTTCTGGCAGCTTATTTTTGGATCCACTCTATCTTCCGCTTTTCTTCTGCACTTACGCCTCCCTGCTGACACATTGACAGCAACCTGTGGAGCCGTGCAAGCTGCAGATACGTTCCCGACGACTTGCTCGCTGGCACCGGCGGAGGCTTCCGCGCGATAGGCGGGAAATGATTAATGAGCAGTGTAAATGCGGCGCAGGAAAATCTCCAAAAAAAAATGTCCAGTTTTTCAGCCTGCAACATGTCACGACGCTGACAGAAATAGAGAGGTCCAAGAACAGGGCCCAGAGGGACTCCCCACCGCCGCTTGCAACCACGCTGCCTCCGTCTTTGAGCTTGACGGTAAACAGGTGGCTGGTTCTAAAAGATGGATGTCTTCCTACACCACTAATGTAAGGTATCAGGCAGTTGGGCCTCTCCTGTTAACAGCAGCGAGCACTACCCTGTATCAACACCCCTCTGTGACTCTATTTGCTCTGTCATCGCTCATCAGCTAATTATTACAGCTATACATCTTCACTGTCTTTGTTCATGCTGCTATCTCAGGCAATTGATGATTAAGAGATCGCCTGCTGATGGCGGTCATAAATTACTTATTTGTCTGTTGGATGCACAATAACCAACAAAAATCTCTATATTATGTCATATCATTTTTCTATTATGCTATTATATACAATTACTCATGTTGTCTATTATCTTGCATATTATGCTTGATTTACTCACTATCCATACACACTACATGAAAATATATATTTTAAATATACAGTATCTACTATGTTAGAAAAGAAAGAAATTATTTATTCAATAACTATTTTTTTTATTCATCCATATCATGTTTCTTCCTCTCAGGCCTGTTTCTTGTGATTCTGTAATGCAAAATGTCCCTCCTGGGGATCAATAACGCTTTAAAGCCAATTGTCATTCATAAGCAGTATATAAACAATCAACAATTGTATATGTTTATTGTTATAAACACATAAAATTGTTATATCTGCTTATAACCACATTCGAGTGTGCTTGTATACTGCTTACAAATGTGGTTAAAGTGCTCATGCTTTCTCTTATCTGATCTCCGAGATTTTTAACGCGCCATATGCTGCTGTATGTGAACATATTCTCAGCACCTCATCATATCAGTATCATGTAAATCTTATTCTGACGAATGAATGCACCTGTGCTAGCATTCGTAAAAATCCTGGTATCCCTCCAGCTTTCTTTGATTTGACCTCCCATTCCTTTCCCCCAGTGTTGCTATGCAGCACACACACCCTCTCTCTCTCACACACACACACACACTCTCTCACACACACACACACTCTCACACACACACACACGTCAGCTCCATCAACGTACCTGCCGAGCTCAGATTACAAAGCCTTTGCCGTGGTAAGGGAAATTCCCCTCAGCAAAGCTACATGGGAGGTAGTGTTGCTGGCTGCCTCTACAAACCTTTTCACTCCACTACATGGGCTGTAATGAGCTGCAGCGAGGGCAGCAACAGTAAATACAGATGTGATGTGGATGGTAATGAGCATTCTGCTCTGCTCCCATCTCATCTTTGTGAGGTTTTGTGCGCTCAAATATTTGGGAAAAGATATATTTGTCGAGATTTCTGGACTCATAATAAAAACAAAAGCTATAGCTTCCATCGAACAACTGCTTTCGCCGTTTGATCATTTTCTTTCTTTTATCTTCTCAGTCGCCATCTAATAAGTCCAACCATCTCCTTTCTCATGTAGACAAAGTATCCACACTATTTTGGGTACTGTTGCACTGTCCACAGACTGTATTTACTGTCAATAGATGACTCCATCCAAACAGACACAACTTCCATTTATTGCCTTGTTGATGTGTGACGAACGGTCGAGGCCATAAGAGTGACAAGTAAATAAATGTGTGTGTGCGTGCATGTGCGTACGGGAGGTAAGGTGACTAGAGATAAAGAGACTCAGATAAAAGGAGAAGAATGCGTGACCCTTGTTGCTTTGACCTCCTTTCATCATGAACAAAACACACCATCAATCACTATCCACGATGGCTAAACACCGTTTCTCTACTGATGAAAGGTTCACAGCAAACAGAAAGGATATAGAGAAGAAATGTGTGTCATTACACTCTGCAGTGTGATTTGTTTTGCTTGTGCCAAGATATTTAAACTTAAAAGGTTTCAGAATAAGGACATTAAATAGATGTATTTCATTGCGCCACGGCAAAACATTTCCATATTCCCAGAATTGCCTCAGGGACAAAAACGCTCAACAAAATAATCAATCACAGCTTGTGGATATAAACACATGTGCCTATAATTTAGCCACCAGAGTAAATCAGAGGTGCATTTCCAGATAAACAGGACGAAAGAGCGATTGACTGGCCAAGCATATTCAGAGGGTTGTTTGATATATGGCAGGATGTTTTCAGGGTTTTGCCATGAACCATGCAATGCGAGTAACAGATTGTTTCATAATGAAAACCATCCAGCGCGCGGGGTATACATTGTTCTCTGGCGGATGGACTTAGCTCGGTCATTCGCAATCACGCCACGCCTGCGTCACCGAAAAACAAATGGTCCGTTCATATCAACAAAGATGTTTACATGTGAGGAGGAAGGAGATTTAAAAAAAAAAAAAAAACATGCTCAGTTGATTTATGCTGAAGAAACAGAGAGATGTGAAGCGTTGACAACTCAGATACAGACTGCCCTCGCAATCATTTGCAGGCTCACTGGCTGCGCCACCACTTTTCTTTGCATGACTACTGACAGCACTGGCAAGCAAGACAGGGAAGCAAAGGCTCATCAGCAGGGAGGCGGATGTGCTTGCAGCCCCCTGTGTGGCGCTTCGCTGCTTGGGGTTTAATACCTGTTGAGTGGACAGAGATTTAGTGAGCTTGAGCGCCGCAATCCCAGCTTAATGTTGTACAGGTGCATCTCTCCTCTAAACTCGCCTCAGGGCAGCTGGCAACGTTAACTGGAGGAGCTGCAGCCCGCTGGAGTCTGCTGGGGAATCAGTTCGACACTGTGGCAAAGGAAAGGTACGACTCATGGAAGGTACAGCAGCAGCAGACCACATACAATATTTATATATAGAGACACATTAGACTCAATTATCTATGATTTCTGACGATAATGTGTTACCAAAACCAACATCTTTCTCATCTTTGCAGGATAGAATTCAGCATGATTACATATATCTTGATTTATGTGTCTATTTTCGCTTAAGTGCAGTATAATGTTGCTCCCACTCCCAGAGAGGACACGGCTATGTGTGTAAATGTGTGCAAATATCCTTTGTTTCCTACAGACCTTTTTAGCAGACATTTTGACTCGTCAACGCAAAGGTGTCCCTAATGACACAAACGATGGGTTCGTTCCATTCAAGTGCCGCTACAGGTCATCACAGTGAGCCAGCATGCGGAGCAGCTAATTGGTATTCAGCCATCATTCATTTGTTGTCCTCTGCATCTGTGTGCTATTTGCTACATTCTGAACATAACATCTATTATGTATACATACAGAAACTCTTTCCTTGACGTAAAGAAGACGGATCCACCTCTATTCACAAAGGCTGTCAATATTTTAAGCGCCATGGACCAAATTCCAAATGAGTTGCCATCGGCATAATGTTTTATGAAAATAACTTTTCGAACTCGTCTATAATGTACAACTCTCTCCGGGCTCCTTTGGACTTACCCGTGCTCCGGCTTTGCTCTGGACAGCAGAAGAAAAATCGGACTTCCTCTGCAGCAGTATGTACGGTAATGGAAACACGGTTAAACTACCGACACCATTACAGCAACAAGGCCCGCGTGGTCATCTGTTTGGGCCTGGAGCTCCAAGTCATGGACTGTGGAAGAGAAATCTTTTAAACCTGCTGAAAGGGGAAACAGAAGCAGAGATTTCAGCCTCACAGAGTCAGCCACGTTATCGATCTTCGTATCACTTTAATGCCTGATTTTTCTTTTGCTCTGTTTGATGAGGTCTTTAATCTTTTCAGGCTTCTAAACCTTCAAATGAAGGTAATTGCTTTCATAGTGTGCACTAAACTGTAAGATGGAAACAAATACTTTGGAGTTAGCCACGAGTCCTGTTGTCCCTTGACCCCTCTCCTCTCTCCTCTCGCCTCTCTCTGACCGGACCTCTCGTTGCCCTCTACCTTTCAGTGTTTGGCTTCCTGACTTGTGTTTACACCAGTGTCCTATAGACTCTAATGAAAGGCAGATTTTCAGGGGCGAACTGCTTTTCTTCCATCAATGCAGAGCAATTTGAGATCCCCCCCCCCTTTCTGTTAAGTGTCAAGTCAAATGTCAAGTGTTTGGTTGCCTTATGGAAACAGTATCAATGTATTTACAAAACAGAGAATATCTTGAGTAAAACTTCAGTGAGAAAGTCCGTCAAGGCGGTTGTTATTTATTTTTCGATAGTTACATTATTTTAACCGTACCATGATGTGTTTTTTCTATCCCCAATAAGGTTTGTTGCCTAAACCTTAACGTATATCTCCTTCCAACATCTCCAGTATCACCGTTACACAAGTTTAACTACGACAAGCTCCAAATCAACCAAAGCAGTCGGAAAACAAAGAAACTTTGAGAGGTTGAGGTGAGAGTCAGAGCCGGGTGGTTGTCGGACTCTGGTCGAGGCTGCGCTATGATTGGCCGGTCACAGTTTAGCGAAGGAGACAATTTAACTTCAGTTTAAGACACTTCTTTGTCGCACACTATACGAATAACAATGTGGGCGATATATGACAAGACCAAACACGACTGTCACTTCATTTTCTCTTTCATGAATTCATTTGAAAACACAAGGAGATAAAGAATATTGGACATAGCTGAAATAATAATAAAAAATGGAACAAGTCAGTGGTGATAAAAGCTGTCTGTAGCACAGTCCAATGAACTGAATTAGTAATTTCAAGGCATTGTAGTAATTCTGTGCTTTTCATTAATGTCCTGATAATGTCCCAGTAATCATTATTCACACTCGGTGCCAAATAAACGTCAAGCAAGAAATGTATTTAAAGCTGCGACAATGCATTTATATTTCAAAAGTAACAAATGGGAATAATGAAGAATCACTGGACGTCTCCTCACATTTAAGAACATTTCTGTTAAATCATACGAATGTGTGTGTGTGTGTGTGTGTGTGTTTGAGGTTGTGTTTGTTAATCCTCGGAGTGTGTGGCGGCGTGCTGGGGTTCACCCAAGATGCGGTGTGCGTTGTTGCGGACATGATGTGTAACAGGTGTGAGGCGGTGAGGAGGGGAGATGTCTGCAGCTGTAGATGGCGGTCAAGTCCCCCCCCCCCATCTGCCATCCCCCTCCACGTCCGCCCCTAAAAGCCTGGCTCAAGTGTGTGTGTGTGTGTGTGTGTGTGTATATTAATGTATGTGTGCATTAGCAGCAGCCGTTGGATCCCTGCTTACTGCAGCCAAGTGTCATCACCTTTCTATCCAGCATCCTGCATTGCCCCCCCCCCCCCCCCACCCCCAGCACTAATACCCCGCAGGTACCCGAGGATCCTGGACTCATGTGGTCTTGGCCATGTGTCCATTTAACAATGGATTACCATGCTTTGTGGCCTCGCTTCGGCCAGCAGCAATCCAACCTTCATGCTGCCGATCATTACGTCTGGGTGAAATTTAAATTACGCTCCTCAAATCGAATGCTAGTTTCAGAGTGTGAATTAAAAACATCACTCGGAGGGAGAAGTGATGAAATGATGAGGAGCGCTGTTACATTTGACTGCTCTTTATTCGTTTGATGTGCTTGACTTTCATGAAGGCTTATTCATTTTTCTTGCCTGCCACAGAAACGTGGGATTAAGCTTATTATCGAAATTCCCGTCAGATTCACATGTAATTGGAACATAATTCAACTGGCAATACTTTTTTCAGCAAATGCGAGCCATATATTGACGAGTGTTCCACCACTTTGGTTGAAACTGAAGTATCTCAACCCCTATTGGATGGATTGCCATGGAATTTACTGGAAACATTCACGGCCCCCAGTGGATGACTCATATGGATTTTGATGATCCCCTGACTCTTCCTCCAGCACCAACAGTGGGTTGAAATTTGAATTTGTCCTTCCCACACCTCAGATTATCTTTTTACACAGGACTAAATAATAATCTAATGTTAGCATGCTGACACACTAATACTAAGGTGGTGAACATTGTAAAGATCACACCCACTCAAACATCAGCACGTTAACATCGTCACTGAGCAAGCGTGGCTGTAGACTCTTGGTCTTGTTGAGTAAATGGATGCCATACATGTACAGCACAGCTAAACAGAGAAACGAGGGCATTTTCTTTATCTTGGGTGCAGTAACACAGCTGTAGTGTCTTAACAAAATAAAACTATGAACGCTAATAAGGCAAATATATGTTTTGCACCTACCCAACCTCTGTCGACATGCACCCAGAAGATGCCAATTAGGCCAATCTGTGACACTGGAGAGCGAGAGCAGAGAAGCAGTGATGAGCCAATGTTCTGTGATAAGGTCTGTGTGTATATGTGGTCTAATATTAGAGCACAAGTTTGCATTAACAGTAGTGCCCCTTCTCAAAGTCATTACTCAACAAATGATATGCATATTTTTACATTACGTGCGAGTGAGGTTATCATTATTTTCGAAGTCAAAAAACCCACAAATCATAGTAAAACAGGCACTCCTTATATCTCTGGAACTTCTTCTGGAATCTGGGAGCTTGCTCAGTCATATTAAATGAAGAAAAAGTATAAATTATTAAATAAACTATACCAAACAATGGAAAAATGTAATATGCAATGCAGACATAACATTTTAATGATCCAGGGCAATTATAAAACATTTTAAAGCATATGGAAACACAAAGTGGAGATTGTGCGAAGATAGCGGTTTATTAATGTTTTAACTTAATGGCTCGAGTCTTCCTTCCTTCCTATGTTTAAACCTAATGCTTTCTACTCTGACTAATTATCATGAGCTCATATCCCACACAAAAGTGATTATTTTTAATATCTAGTATGTTGATGTTTGAAGGTAAGAGTTTTTCTTCTTAATACGATTTCTTATTTCTTTTTGCTTTTAAAAAACAGATGCATTTTTGGTTTTACAGTGTTTCAACATCCGGCTTCAATTACATGAAAATGTGCAAAAATGTTTGAGCTACAACCTTCCCTTTTAGGTTTTCTTTAAGCAGCATCTGAAATTTCATTTGGGATTCTTCACGGTTTTCCTGAGAGAATATTGAGTTTTCTTCCCTTAAGGGCATCCGAATGTCTGACAAGATTTTGACTGACAGCTTAAATAGATGATTACGTCCCAAATAGAAATCCATTAAAGCCTGGTGACAGACTAGTGAAGGAGGCTACTTGTCCGTGGCAACACAATACCCCAGGAAATCCCAAAATGGGATGTCACGTTGAGAAAATAATCCGCGAAACTTCCTGCTGAACCAATACCGACTGTCAAAAGGGGTCCTGTGATCCGGAGGTGAGCTGCATCTCAACGCACAGCACTAACACACATGAATAAACGCGTGTAGCTGGAGCTCAGCTGCATTCCATCGTGTGTTTAAAGTGAATCGCTCGTCCATTTCTTCTGTTGTCAGTTTAACCCCCAAAAGATGTCACCAGTCAACATCATGACAATCAAATTAAAAAGGTCCAACCACGGAGATGCAGCGCTGATTCCTTATTTGTTCATACAATTAAAACTAAATCATGGTGACGCATAACAACAACACTAACAGGACATGTGCAGGGTGAAATACATGTTTTCAACTGAAGTTGGTGGTTTTATAGTTGATTTTGACCTTTTATATTGAATAATAACAAAAAGATCAATGGCTGCCACTCTGGCTGTCACACAGCAGCTACAGCTGATAACGCCATGTCATCGTGGCGGCGCAGCACCCACCCACAAAGTTTCATCTCTCAACCCCTTGCCCATTTTTTTGAAACGATGTAGTGGGTGAACTCAGGCTCAGACCTGGGGGTAAAGTTACTCTTTTTTATAAATAATTGATAATGAGATTTTCCATGAAAAGACTCTTGAAAGGGGGTCCTGTAATTTCCCCACTGAGGGACTAATAAAGGATTATCTTATCTTATCTTAAAGATGCTTATTTAAGAGGTTTTTTTTACAAACCATAGATGTTCTTTGACATAAACTCAAAGAAGCAACGGACCACTACGTAAAAAGAGAAACCCCTACCAGATCCACTCTTAAAGACACACACACGCCTGGTATCGGCCTTCATTTGTCACGACTAATACATGGTTCGCGACACTGATGTGATGTGCAGCACAGGAGCTGGAAGAGCAGCAGTTGATTACAGGCCCACTGGGTTTACTGCATTTTGATGGATTTCCCCAGGACTCTCCCCACATGGTCTCTACTGCACATCAGGTAATTGCTGTTAGTCTAAGTGCACCACCAACAGTCCCCATGCAGTCTAAAACCCTTATGGCACATTGTCCTTGCTCCACTATGTGTGTGTGTGTGTGTGAGAGAAAGATGGGGAGGGGGGGGGGGGGGGGGGGACTGAAGATTGAGATAAAGTGTGTGCGTGTGTGTGCTTGCAGGCCCGTGCATTTAAAAAGGCAGAGTGAGATTGGCTTTGTGATAATGATGTATGAAACATAAACCCGAGGTCATCTGTTCCAATGAAGCCTCCAGTCTCTCGGCCCCCCTCTTGCATGCAGATGAACCAATATAAAGGGCGCGCTTGGTTTCACAGGTTACACTCTCATTTCTCTGCTACACAGACAACTGAGGGGTTACTTTACTGTCTGTCTCTCACATTGAGATGACAGAGGGGGAAAAAAGGGAACGGTAGACACTGAGGCGAGAGGAAGAACAAAGGAAATGTAAAAAGGAAATCATGACAGAAAAAGAAAAAACTAGACTCCAGGTTTCCAATTAGTGGGAGGTGAAATGGGATGTGGAATATATTGGAAGGACTGTCCAGTGCTAAGTGTCACCGAGCGGGGTGGGGAGGCGGTGGTGGTGGTGGTGGAGGGGCTGCCGGATTAGGAGGAGATGAGATGAGAAGCCTCTCCTCCCAGACAGCTCATCTCTGCTAGCTGCTGGAGGCTGGCAGAGAGAAAATGCACACCGGGGGGTCTGGCTTTGGAAACTCACTGCAGCACTTCAACTGAAATATCTAACCTCAGCACCGAGTTCATTTTGGTACGCTCGCACTTGCTTATTTGCCGCTGGAACATTGGTAATGAAAATATGTGCCTTTTTCAATGTTACTCACCAGACTCTGATGTTAGGCTTTTTAGAAAAGCGCTATGAAGAAAAGCAACATTTGTAACCTGCATGAGCTGTTATTTGGGCACTTCGGGGATGATAAAAACAAGATGTGAATGCAACAATATCACCTCTAAATTATTCTTAAATACTTATTTTTTTGTATCGTCGTATAACAAGAGGATTTCTCGAAGGATTATGTTCAATGAGAACGTTTCTTTTCATCTAACAAAGTGCTACGTTCGTGTACCAGTCAAAGGTGTGGGTAGTGGAAGCGTCTAACACGTGTGTGGTTGGTTGAAGCAAAGAAAGCACTTTGGTTAAGGTAAGGGAAATATTGTGGTTTCATTTAAATGTTTAAGAACTGCAAAGATGTTTAAAATCCATATGGACTTTTTCAGTATTTCACCAAGAGTACATCATCTTTCCCCAACCTGAACTAAACCTAACCAAGGTAGAGTTGAATCATGCTGTAGTCGCTGCGAGCTGATGTTTTATTGCAAGGGCAAATATTGTAGGAAAATAAATGAATTACATTGTTGGTGAACATTGAGTGCGGTGAGAGGAAAACAATAGAAAAAAAGTTGCCAACTGGAAAACCAACATGTATTTTTTCTGTGTCACTTTATTTACAAATGAAGTTACAATTTGTAGAATAGTTGGAAACGATAGAAAAATGAATATCTTAAAATGTAAAATAATTTTCCATTGTATAGAGAGAAGAAGAAGGAGGAGAATAAGGAGTTTGTGAGCCAATATTTACTGAGGTCTAATGAGGAGTAAATGAGGTGTGAGGATGAAATAATAGTTTCAAGGATTTTTTTGATTTCTTTGAATTTGCTTGACTAGATCCGCAAATTAAGACAATTAAGAGTATTCTTTCAAATGAACCCAATCTCTTTCATCCATTGATTCCTATCCCCCAGATAAACAGCCCAGGCCGATGAATAAACATGGGACCATTTTAGTGCTTGGAAACAGTCTCCGAGCCTAATTCAAGCGACGTCCTTTCGGAGGGATCGATTCCGTGAAGAAGCATAATGCTATGCTTGGTTGTTCAGCTTGTCTCAAGAAAGCAATTCCAGCACCACCGGCGGCATTTGTTGCTGGGTTGTCTTAAAAAAAAACAACCTGCAGCAAGAAGTTATTGTGCTGCCATGCCATGGTGGAGAGGCATTTAAAACAATGAAACGGCTGCTCGGGGGGCAATTAAACCCAGGTCAGGGCTGATTCATGTCCCATTTGAATGACATGACAAACTCAGTTGTTGGTGCATATTTGTATGTCTGCGAGCACACGCACACATCAATATAGGGAGATCATCGCTGACATTTCCACACTTGCATTGTGTTTACCAAGGCCATTTAATCCTACAGGAGAGCAGCTCGTAAACACTGGCTGCTGGAGGCATTCATTGTAAAAGGATAGGTTCCTATATTTTCAGGTCCATCTCAATGTCGACACTCGCATGCCTCTAAACACTGGAAGAGTTCATCGCTGCGATGGTTCCTCCATACTCGCTATTAAGAAAGTAATTGTAAGAGATGGAGGATGCGATCCACAGTCCTTGTTCATGCAGTTCAGCTGAAGGTAATGAAAGGCTCCAATGTAAATGAGTCTAATGAAGTGGGTATCTTACAAAGTACTCTTACAGAGAATTCCCTGTTGTGGTTCCCTTATGGAGTGTTTTTGTTGCGGTGGAAGGGCAGTATAAGAAAACACGGAGCACTAAAAAGACTGGCTTCAGACTTCAGACATTTATGTGTATTTTGAGTGTGAGACGTGGCGCACCGTTTAGACTACAAGAGTGCAGGACACGTTGACAGGGCGATTGAGTGGAAGTAAACCAATTTATGAATAGTTTCCCTCGCAAAATATTAAGCCGTGGGCTAAATACGCTTTACTCACATTGATTTCACTTGTGTATCATTTTTAACAACTGTTACATACGGTTTAAGTAGCAGAAGTATAGAACTGGTGATGATAAGTATTTAAATCAGTATGCAAAACATTTATTAACACTAACGGGCACTAAACGGTGTCTAAACCATAAACCAAACTGCAGCAGCGAGTCTCGTCAAACTCTGGCCGACAGGAATAGTATCCACAGGCTAACAAGCTAAACAGACCTGAGTCTACTGTCAGACTCGGGTACATGAACAAATCTGGCGAGTCAAGGAAGCGAGTAATTGTCAGGGGCAAGGAGTATGTACGAGAGCCGGTATCAGCACCAGATTCAAGTGTCCGGGGTTGTACACAGCTACAGAGAGCCAAGTCAGTCACCACCTGGACCTCTTAAACAGGAGCAAAACTTTGACACACAAAACTTCTGTAGTTTTAAGGTTGTAATACTTACTTTTTGACAACTAGTAGTAGTTAGTTAGATATTTAGGCTGGAGAGGGTGTCAGACTGAGTGTGTGCAATGAACTTTACAGCAAACAAAAATGGGAGATTTGAAAATGTGAACCTAGCGATCACACAGATAGTTAACACATCTGCATCCCAACAGAGACCCCCAGTGTCACACCACCCAAACAGGACACCATTACTCACTGACCCTCACACTGAACGTCTACGATTGAGGGATTGCCTCCGCTCGTCTCTCAACATGGCGCCGACTGAGCCGACGGCTAGCAGCATTCAGTGATAACAGCAGTGCAAACAATGGCAACAGTGTTGACAGAGCCAACAGCGTTTGCCTGAGGGGGAACCGGAGGATGGGCGTTACGCTTCTGCGGCCACGGCGTGGGTCGGACCGGCGTTATCAGCGCTAACCAAAGCACAGAGAAGCTTGGATTCTCTGCACAGGTAGACATCACTCCACTATATCTTTACATTGCAAAACGGTTGTTTGATGCTATATTAATTATCTGAATTTCAAATTGAACTCCTTTAAAGCATGCAGTGATGTTTGAGACAACAGCTCGTGGAGGCCTTTATTCTGCCCCAACATGACAGCGTTCCTGTGCACAAAGCCAGGTCCATAAAGTTTAATAATGGTCTTCAGAGTTCGCATAGAGCTCTGACCTAAACCCCATCCAACACCTGGATCGCCGACAGCGAGCCAGGCCTCATCGCCCAACATGAGTGCTCGACCTCACTAATGCCCTTATGGCTGAATGAAAGCACGTCCCTGCAGCCAGCTTCCAAAATATTGAGAAAAACCCTGAAACCAGAAGTGCCGAGGCTTGTTATAGAAGCACATTAATGCCTGTGGTTTTTTAATGAGATGGTCAAAATTCACGTGTCCACATACTTGTGGCCGTGTACGCACTTCTCAGTACATTATAAATGGTATACTGCATGCGAGTGATGCATTCAAATTAAAATCACTGATGATATCAATGCATCCTCCCCACAGCACACGTTTGCTGCTGCAGACCGGCTACTGGTCTACTTTGTTTGTTACTCATCATGATTCAGTTTAATTGTGTTTTCAAACTGCTATATAATCATTTCACTGTGCAGACATCACTCTGCTTCACTCGTGATATCAGGAGTGAAGCAGATGTTCGATATCTTGCCGTTTCAAAGGTTTCTGTCTGTATGCCTTAACGTCCTCTTCACTTCCCGGAGTCTCCCTTCTCGAGGCTGTGGAGCGGTGAACACTTCCATCTGAGCCTCCTGATTACAAGCTCTATTTATCTGCTTTCCCAGAGACTGGTGGCCAAGTAGAAAGCCTTCCTCTGGTGTTCAAAAACACATTTTAAATGTAACCGTGCTGCTGTAAGTGAATTCTCTTACTTTGATGTGCTCGGGTTGAATATCATCTCTGCCATCTATAAGTCACAGAAGGTTGTTTTGATGTGCCTCTCCAAACCAAATGCTGCTTTACTCTTCGAGATGTTGTCTCCTGTTGAGATAAGCTGCAACAAAGCTGCTTTTGCCGGTCATTTTAACATAGCTGCAGAGTTTTGTTTGTCTTCATTTTTTTGTAAATGACCAGAAATCTCAGCAGAAGACACTTCAGCCTTTGATTTTACCTTCACTTTAAAGTTCAAGTCTCACGGCTCTTGCAGTCGAGGACATTTTGTCTCTGATCACCGATTCACACTTCTGATGGTGGTCAATCTTTGAAGAGCTGCTACTTTGATCCATCACTCAAACGCGAGTCAACTCACTTTATATACCGTAACTAACTTTTAGTATTTGCAGCACTCTGCACTTCAAATGACACGTAACTTATTTGATATTTGATATTGCGTGGACTCAATTGAGTCAACTAAATCTTGACATTCCAGCAAAAAGTTAGCATGCTAACTTATCACACTCAGATGGTGGTGAACATGGTAAGCAGCAGCGTGTTAGCAGTTAGCTTAAAGCACCACTGCGCCCAAAGATCCTGAAGCACTAGTGTCAATGTCAGGCCGCCGCTGAGCGCCTGTGGCCATAGTTTTTTCAGTGTTCCCCGCACCGTCGGCACTAGTCCGCCCATCGGCGGCGGAGCCCGTCGGTGAGAGAAATTGGCTGTTTTCTTGAGCAAATCAATGCATCAGAAGAGAAACCAAAATGAGGAAATCAAGCAAATGACTAAAGTCAAGAGGTCACACACAGACGGCTCTTTTTCCTCTTTATCTCATCTGACCATCTCATCTGGCGTGAAAATGTTGGGCAAACGCTGCTTTGTTTGTAGCTCGGGCTTGTGTAGCTGCAGTCCGAGGTTTTTTAACGTGCTCTTTTTAAATGACCAACTCAAACTACCACCACCAACTGCTACGAACCGTAACATCCTCTCACGCACACCGTGCTAGTTGACTGTAGGCTGCAGTCTTTGCAATGTTTTCAAGGGCAACTTTTTGGCCAAACCACAGGCGACGTGAGGGGATGCAACAGTTGGCCTGCGTCGCCGCTTGTTTGATGTCTGTTTTGGAGCGATTCGACTCTCATTCATCTGAATGGAGTTAGTCCGTCAACTCAGCGAGGTGCCAACACAGGGCGCCAGAGCTGAAGAATGCAGGGTCGTCCAGCAAAGGAAACGACAGAGTCACCTTTCGCTGAAGTAGACGGTGATGTGATAATAATCATCCTATCTGACTGCAACAAACTACTTTGCAGTGTGATTGGTCTTTAAAAGCATTCATTTGTTACCCACATTAGTTGGTCAACTGATTTAGAAGTCCCAGTGACTATTTAGCGATCAGCTGTCACTGTCCTGCTCCACCAACAGAAACCTTCCTTCCCCTTTGAACACACTGAATCAGCCAACACCGTACTGTGATCTCTGACAATCTGTCCTGGTGAGAAAACCGGAGTTCAATGTTCAGTCTTCAACCCAGTTAACGAATACTGCAGTGAAACATCCACGGCAGGAAGTATTGTGTTTAAATCTATTTTAAACGTGCCCACAGAGGAGGAGTGGGGTTTATTGGATGACAGGATGGCTGACATGTTGGTTTTACGCTGCAGTAGTCCTGCCTACCTGCCTGCGTGGACTCTGCGTGGAATACAATCTCACCACAGGGCTCAGATAGCTCCACAGATCAATACTGCCAGAGAGGAATGAAACAAATCGTCTTTCTTACCGGGTTACTGCAGTGACAGTACTTTTTGCTTACATGAGTCAAATTAATTCTCCCAGGCTGCTGGCGAGAGAGACATAACAATAAAGTGGGAGAGTGGGAGTGTGCTCTTGGAGGGTGATATCACATCTCATAAAATTCTGGGGAAACACACGGACAGGAATGGAATGGAGGTTGGAGAAGAAAGCTGGTGATATATGTTCATCTTGTTTTATATGACTCAGCAAACCAGCTTCATTCGGTAAGAGGATAGTATTTTATACTGCAACCAGCTTATGAGAGGAAGCCGTTTCTTTATTTGGCACTAAAACAGAATTTAGATGGTCGGGTTCATCCAGTGTGCTCATAATTCAACACAAAGATTAAATGTCTACTTTTGCAATGGGAGTCCGGTTCAGTTTGTTCGAGTGGAAAATCACATTAAAGTCTATCATAATGTGGAAAAACTGACCAGGGACTTTGCTCACCTTTCAAATATTCCTAAAAAAGGCGCACGCACACACACACACACACACACACACACGATAAGAAAAAAGAAATGGGATAAAAACCCCATTCCGTTCCGCTAATAAATAAAATGCTTCCTCACTGTCTTTGAAAAGTCATGTTGGTTTGTTTTTGGCTCAGCGCTCAAGCAAAAGTAAAAACCGACTGAGGCAAAACTCCCTTCCTCCAAAAGTATCAGAAATACTGTGAAATCGCACTCTGAGTCGATGCAGTGCTGGTTTATTAAGTAGAGATCTAAAGATATGCAACGCTTTGAGTTCTCTCCAAACGCATGGTTTAAAATCTAGTCTATGGTTGCTAATCATAAAGGAAGCCCATGTTTCAATGTGGTATTTGCATGAAATGTAAGAAAAGGCAACATTCATGCATTTGTAATTACCGTGTAAAACTCTTGAAGAAGTGGTGTTTTTTTCCCAGAGGGCTGACAAAGGATTAGTTCAAACACCTTCTGACATCAGCAAAGTCGAGCCTAAAGCCTTTATAATAGTTCATGAGGGTTCAAATAAAGTCGTTTTTTTAATGGCTACCCCCAACTACGCTTGTGATCAGGTCCCCTGGACTCAGCAGCCTTTGTTATATCATTGTGATCTTAGTTATCCCGAAACTCGCATCAAAGACAAACTTCCATGCACCCTCCAAAATAACCAAAGGGGACAAACTTCCCCTCAGAGCAGCTGGATTCTGCATTCATGTTGGAAACAAAAGATTGAAACCGGCATTATCTGACAATTTGAAGCTAAGGTGACATTGAAAACAAGTCGATGCGATTCCCTGGCTCGAGCATCATGCGTTTGTTAACGTTACGTACATTTTTTTACTTAGCTGTGGGGAAAATGTTTCTCTCAGCTGTGCATGCACACATTTCTCAAAATATCTCTTTGAAGAGATAACTAAAATTCCCTGAACCGTTGTCAACAGAACATCCACTTCCCCTCTGCTTTGTGTGTATTAATTTACATGCATATGGAGCGATGGGCGATGAATCAGTGAACCCTTGTTGACAGGGCTGTGGTGATGCTCTAGTCTAATGAATGCCTCTCTCATCCCTGAGATGCAGTTTGTGACTGTGCCTTGCAGCCTGTGGCTGACACATCGGGCTGACACAATGAGACGAGGCTTGCGGAGAGACGGGAGAGCGGAGAACCCAGATAAAGCTGCTCCACTGAGCTGCCAGCAGGGGGTCTTTGAGTCGTCTCCAGGAGAGGGGCGGAGGAGGGAATTTTGGGAGGCAGAGCTCGGAGTAAACAGTATCTGCCGAAAAACAACAGCAGCAACCACCACACTCCCTAATCAAGTGGCTTTATTGAAATGCAAAGCCTCACTCCTTCAGCTCCTCGCGAAAAACCCAGTGATTACAAGTAAAACACATTATATGCACCATTACTCTACCTAAATTACATGTTTAAACACCAACATCATATAATTAGACATTATTAGTGTCATCGTGAAATATGGCAGCAGTGTAGCGAAAGCTCGGCAGATTAATTACATGAAACAGCAGCTCAAAGACACACTGGATTTGAGGCTTCTCTCTCGCTCGCTCTCTCTCTCTCTCTCTCCCTCTGTTCTAATCCATCTATTGCTGCTCTAAATCCCAAACACTGGTTTGCTTCAAACCAAGTGAATTATAAAAGGGCAACCTTTGGAGGGAAAGTAGCGAAACAATGTCAAGTGGAATTATTCTGAGTCCTTTTAAAATGAAAATAAAAAAGTAAAGCAGCCATACCGTACACACTATATAACAATTCCACAATCAACCTTAGATATAAGGCTATCAATACAATGTAGTTATAACACAATATTCAGAGCTAGACTATTTGCTATTAAAAGACACAGTAAGACCTGAGCAGAGAATGAAGTCGCTCTCCCTCTGTGTGTTGTAATCTAAGCTTCTCTATGTTTCCTATAGCCATGTTAGCTTTTAGTGCATGTGAGCGTTCCCTGATGGCTAGCTCATGGCCGCCGCTCTGCACTGCGGTCAAATGGCAGTTAGAGCCAAGTCCCCAAGAAGAGCGGCATGCTTTGAAGCACATTTTACACAGTGGCCAAATGATGGAGTTACACGTGATGCCATTGGAGAGTTATTTTCCTTCTCCCATTTCACGTGAATAAGCCCGAGAATGAGGCTGGACCGACGGCTGCGAAGCATGTCAGAAGAAACGCTAGTGGGCTCGCCCTGCGGGCCCCGAGGCCGATGCGTCCGGGTATTCTCAGTGACAAGACTACAGCAAAGCAATGCTCCACGACAAGAAATAGTCTGGAACACCCCCCCATTTTTACACTTTTTTGGAGCAGGCTAGCTATTTCCCCCCCGTTTCCGGTCTTCATGCTAAGCTAACAGGCTGCTACCTGAAGCGTCATATCAACCATACAGATATGAGAGTGGTATCATCATCAAACTAGAAATAAAATCACGCATACAGTTAAATGCCGTCGATGTGGCGGCTTTTCACGCCGTCTACATTGCTTTTAACTGAAATGCAATACGTGCACATCAGACCTAGTTACTATTTGGTCCGATCCTTCCCTTTGAAGCCGTTAACAGTAAAATCAGGTCAGATCTCCAGGCTCCGCTCACACAAGTTGAAGTTCGACCCCACACGGTGTTCCACAAAAATAGGAATATTCTGCCACACGGCAAACAATCGTCTCAGCACTACGGTCTTCATTTCACTTGCTGGCTCAGAATCGTCCTGGTTCTTTACAGCCTGCCAGATCTCCTCCAGCACTGCTGAGACAAGAAGCAGCAGCAGCAGCTCTCTGCTGGGAATCTTTTTTCTGACTGCCAACTGTTTGTTGTCCCTGATCACAGACACGATGCAAACATCCAGAGGAGGCAAAGCAATTCAACCCACAGGATGAACATGTCTTATCTGAAGGAATAACAGCCACCTCAATATGGACACCAATCAGGAAGTCCAAAAAAAAAAACTCATTTGTGCAACAAATAAAGTCTTGATTTGCCGTGCTAGCAGGTCTTGATTACAACCCTTGATAAAACAGATTTATGTCCCCTGCATGCTTTGAAGTCTCCACTCGGGCACAAACCCCAGCTACTGTGAAAGAGGACTGAAGGTTACAGCGAGCGGCCATGAATTAATGAAACAGCCTTTAGTCTCTGGACCTTGACATGGGCAGTAGGCAGGGGAGCAGAAAGACAGGCGATAGCTCTTCTCCCTTGGTCTCTTAGAAACATGCTGCCACATGAAGTGAAGTGCATCGATACAAACCTCTAGTCCACTATTCTTACATTTCAAGATGTAAACAAAACTTAAACCTTGGTAACGTAAATTGTCACACAGCTACATTTGACGTATTCTGGTCTCAAGGATTAAGGCTAATATGCAGCAGACATATTCACTCTTTTAATTATTTTAACTCTGCGTTGGCCTCCACCAATTCCTGAGAGAAATATCTTCACTTTTAGCTGCTAAATGCTCCACTATGTTCACCAGGTAGTAACTAACTTTGTCCGTCAGCTGCCCGTTACAGCAGAAAAGAGGTTAGAGAAGTAAGCGTGAACTATAACGGTAACGAAAACAAGCTGAAAGACGCTAAAATATTCCATGGAGCCGAGTGTGACATTTCTCAGCAGGATTATCCCAACAAGCAACGCCTTTCACATGACACAGAAGTATTACACACTGTTCATATAGCAATATTGATTAGTGCAGCCTTAAAAAAAAGCCAAGAAAACAAGTTGGTACTTTTCTTTTTTCCCCGTCCCGTTTCATCTTTAGGTAGGATTGACAAGACTCGTGCTCTGCTGAAAGCAACTACTCTGTCATAAATGCATACAGACATGAAGCCGTCCTTCATCCTTTAGTGTCATTCGATCCATCATATGTAATGACGGCGGGGATGCCTTGTGTTTAAAGCCATGCCTTATTAATCTCCAATTAGAAAAACATTACTTTCCGCCTCTGGTCAGGGCACCGTGATGATTAGAGGTTAAATTCCTGCTCGAGGACGCGTCAGATAATATCTAACGGGGAACATCTCATCTACTGCCTCTTTATGCGCAGGGCCCGAATGTTTCTCGTATCCTCCGATCTGTAGGTTTTCCCCCAGAAAAAACAGAAAAACTATTTTATGTGTAGTAATCACATACCGGTATATAGAAATGCCAAACTATTTTACATGCTGAGGAAAAGCCAACATAGGATTTGCTCCGGACTAAATGTACCCTTTTCAGGCACCACCGGTGTCGATAGGTTTGTCATATATATGTTTTTCTTTCATCCCAGGAAGCCCTGCACATGGTAGCTTTACGGATAACGCTGGTTTTATTCTGTATTTTTTATTACCGTCAATAAATCCGACAAATAAACCAAACCAACAATGCGCTAGTACATCTTGCCCGACCCGTCTGTGTCCAAGCCCCCGTTCGTTCCGACTACAGTCATAAGTCATTAAAACATGAATATACATTGGAATTTCTTTTAAAGGCTAAATCATGTCCTACAACAGCTGGGCACTGTAGTTTATGAGCAAATGGTACTCAAACAGTAAATAGTGCATTTGTTAGGGACTTTCAGTGGAATAATACAAATTTGGTGCATTGGTGCATATTTAAATATGACAGCAGGACTTTAACCAAGATAAACCACAGTGCCCGTTCACTGTAATGAAAGATTACGTCTCCCAGTTTAACGGATGTGGACAACATTAGAGTTACATCTCCACGGCTTTGGCTGCACAGGCAACACTTGTTTGTCGGATCAATTCATTGTTTTGGTCTTTTCATGGGAATGTTTTGCAATAAGAGAAATATAAAATATCACAGAATTGAAGTTTGGTTCATCAGCACTACTAGTCTGTCGGTCCTGTAGCTTCACACCTGTGCGATGGTGGATTGTGGGACGGCTGCATTCAACAATTTGTGTAACTTTCCGAAAACAACAATCTTACATTTACATCCACTTTCCTTCCACATTTCTTGACTGTTTGTTTGCAATTGTGTACTGTTCTCCCCATATTCAAGCAATATCGAGGCCCTTCTTTCGTTGTTGGTCAGTTTCTCACCCTTCCCTTTATAAGAACTCAAAACATTTGATTTCTGACAAGGTCAGACAACAAGGCGTACTACCTACCCTTGATGCTTTTCAACCTATGAAAGTTAAAATGTTTCAATTTAAGGGCTTCATTTGGTGAAAAGCCGCAGCAGTGGATTATATTTTACCATGTGTGCAGGAAATGAAGACTCTGTAAAACATCAACTTGACATACATCAATTCTAAACTAGGTTTATGTCCTCAGGCTGGAGCAGCACATGTGAACCCCTGTGGTGAGCTGCATGCAGGCTGCATAAATATTTTGAGATAAAAGTGCCCTCAAATTTTAATGGTGCAAGTTTTACTTATCAAAACAAGCTTTAAACAGGATTGATGGGCTCATGACTGAACCCTCAGTTTCTGAAACGTTACATTAAGACGCCAATGGTGCCGCATGGAAATGTGTAAATTGATATGCGCGGAATGCTTGATTTATTACAACGCTTTATATCAGACAGGTGCACAACGTGTTTTCTAAACAGGCAGACTCTGCTTCATTCAGATAATTCCATAACTAACTCATTTAGAAAAGTGAAAAATGATTTTAATATACCATTAAAAATTCATCAGAGTGTGACGATCCTAGTAATTTCTGCGCATCACATCAGCTTTCAGAGCATGAATTCAGGATATAAAATTAGAAAACTCCTATTGAGATATTGATCAATCATTTTGCGTTCAGTCTAACAGGCGGATAGACTCACTTAAAGAGTGACCTTAAAGATTTCAGAGACGCTTACGTTGATGGAGTAGCAGGAAACATGTGACCGTCACACTGCCGTCACCTTTCACTGAAAACTCCTCTTATTCTTCCCAGACTCATCCATCATCTGACTCTGATGATCTGTGGATGGTAAAATAATCAGATTGGATCAACATCAGGTTCCTGCAAATTTGGCAGGGCCCCCTTCTGATAACAAGCAGCATTCACCTGTTTTCAGCTATTGCAGTCTGTTTAATTCTGATCCAGGTTTCAGGTTCCAGGTTCCAGGTTGCAAGGCACAAAGCAACACTGACAATCTGTGTGGAAATGGGCCGGTGATATACAGTGCAGGGCTGACGAGGGGAAGTGGAAACAGGTGAGCAGGTGAGTGCGAGGGTCAGGTGACTGGGACAGGTGGGGAAGTCTGAGGGCATCAGGTGGAAGAACATGATTTAAATATTGTAGTAGAGCAGATCTAATTTTTGGGGTCGGGATGAAATTGCAGGTGACAAGCTTTCTTCAGTGTTGTAGTGAAAGAGTACTGAAAGAGATTCCCAAATCAAAAGATTTAAACAGTATGGCCATTCAGTTCTCCAACTATGTATTTTGTACGAATATGTCGCTACATAATTCTGAGACAGTATACCTGGCCTTAACAAAAACAAAACTACAGTCAAAGCAAAGCTAAGTAGATAAAACGGATGAAACTAAAACTAGAATGAAATTAAATCAAAAAGCCACAAAAAAGGTGGACTTACCGACCAACACGCCACGCCGCTAGCGTGGCTAAAAAGACAGTAGTCATAGGCTACACAATAAACACTCGGTTTTTAAGTGTACTGTTGAAAGACACTATTTTCCCAAAAAAGCAATGCACATGAATGCAAATGAAAGAGCGGCTCACAGCTGGAAAAAAACTCTATTTGTGGATGTTGGTGAAACAGCTCCAATTATACCTCAGAAAAGACAAAAATATTCCAAAACTTTTTGCATTTTGGAAAAACAGTTAATTGTCTCCATGTTAAGTTCAGTGGGCGGTGGCATTCGAACGCTGAAGTTTGACCGAATTTGCACGCTGCTCATATATATCATCGAGTAGAATAAAACTGTTTAGTGTGTGTATTTATTGTATACTAACTGAACGATTATACTATAAAGATACTGCAATCAATTAATATGTAGAATGAAAATGGGACACAGCTTGTGTGACTGCGAGAGAGAGTTCAGAGGAAACTAGGCACCAAGTCGTGTACTGTAGCCGAGGTAAATGAAGAGCAAAGGGAAATACGGGAGGATGACAAGTGTGTGGGGGAACGCTTTCAGCCTCACCAGGTGGCCAGTCCTGGGCTTGATACTTGAGACTTTATGATTATCAGGGGAACTATTTAGAAGAGCCAGACAAGGGGCAGACAGTGGATGAAGAGAAAGAAGTCTAGCTGTTTTATGTGATCTACAAGTTAAAAGCTATACGGTTACACGGTAAAACTGCGAAGTAGGAAAATGAGGTGAAGGTTAACAGCAAGGCTTATCTGAGAACCACACAGCCAGAATCCTCAAATATGAATGTCACCATAATTCAAATAAGAAAGACTAAGTGGGACGGAGGAGATACAAATGTCTTCTTCTTTTTCCGAGTACGGCTTCCGTCAGCTCTGAGCTGCAACGAAAACAAACGAAAACACCTCCTGTTAAAACCGTGTACAAGTTTTCATGAGAAACTCTAGATGGGAATTTAAAGGCACATACAAAGCAGGAATTGTTGCTTATTGTTTAAAGTTGGCCCCTCCTACACACCAGAAGCACACGCCTCCTCACAGCTGTGACCAGGAGACAGCACCACCTGCAGCAGGAGAAGTGAAAGCCAACCCAATATTCCCTCTACATTTTGGAACGAACTTTGTCCGCGAGGCATTTTACCTCGCTGTATTTGCTTTATTTCCCTTTCAGTAGCTTCCTCTTGGATGCGTTGGTGGCAAACGCTGAGAGGCTACGCACCCAGTATCCAAAGATCGACTCCCAACGTCCCAAACACAGCAAAGTAAGAAGAAAATAAGAAACGACAGTGTGTGGACGCCTCCACACGCTTCTAGTGGGTCATAAGTGATGATTGAGAGGGAGAACATTTGTACGAGTGTATACATTGTACTTTAGAGTACACCTTTAACAAGTGTGTTTATTCAGGCCTATCAAAATAAGTGATAACTGTACATGGAATCTGAATTTAAAAAGAAAAACATAAATGGGAACAATAGCGCGACCGTAGCAACCCCTGGAGTCAGAGAACTTTAAATGAAACTTCCACGAGGTAGCCTACTGAGACGCTTCCACAGGCGATTTGAATTGTAGAAGGACGAGAAACTGAAAACCAATCTTCCACAGCCGCACTGGAAAATAACTGCAGCAGGAGCCGTAAATTACAGCCATCAGCTGGCCTGTAAAAGTTACGACCACGGGCAATCCATGCATGCACAGTATAACAAGGACCTAATGAAAAAACGACTGCTTTTGGCAATAATAGCAACACATAGATTCTATTGTCCATCATAAAAAGCTAAGAGAAGGAAGGAAGATCAATGACCACTGTGCATCTTTAGGGTCAGATGGTGGTGCGTCTGGATATGAATGACAACAAGTAGCATCAGTGTCCGACTCCAAGAAGCTGTTTGTTTTTGGAAAACAATGACGATAGAGAGCAATGGCAGTATAATCCATATGAAGGATTGAATGAATGGCACCATATTTTTAGCTTTATATACAATTATTAATGTTTTATAGGTGTATGGCATCAATCCTGGGGTTCAGTTTGAGAAGATAAATGGTGTGAATAAACTTATTTTTGCAGCATCGCAAAAACGGGGACATCAAACAGACTCATCCATGAAACTCAATCGTAAGTAAAGTAATAATAAATTATATATATATATATACACACACACACACACCACACATCGTTATATTTAATATATGCTTGTATTGCATGATAGATGGCTGTTTATATTTCCCATTAGCAATTTCTAAAAAGTTAGCCTGGAAAATGTGTAATATCATAGTATTTGATATACTTTAGTATGTATAGTTTGAGGAAACCAATGCTGCGGGGAGAAACATAATTTCAAATGTACAAGTTTATACAAAGAAATCAATCTTTGGTCACATTTTAATAACAAACTGTGCCGTATACTGCTCTCTACTTGTACATTGGCCAAACCAAGGTTCTTAATCTTTTGTGAGCACACGCCGACACGTTGTTGATGCAAAACCTGCTGCAAGAATAAATACAACATAAATAAGGGACACATATTTTGAAGGCTAAACAGAGTGGTGCTTTTTACTGTGAATAAATACTAATGATGTGTGGCCCAGAGTTTCCAGGTTTACTGTCTTGACTCAAATATTCAAAATCTAAAAATACACAGCTCTTTATAATCAGAGCATTGCCGTCCAGCACAAACACTTCTCTACACTCACATCTCCAGCCATGAATGCATTAAGCTGACCAACAACCACAACAGGTGCTACAAGGAAGAGACTGGCGAACACCTTGCTGACCTGACACTTGGTCCACAGCAGCATTCACTCTGTCCTGAGCCAGATAACAAATAAATATGTACTCTCACCGCTGGGAAGGGAAACAACTCAGCATGCCTCCTTCCTATCCAACATGGAGAAGCTCAGTCCGGCTGCTCTTTCTGCAAATCTCAGTGAAACTGCAACTTTGTCAGTCAAACCAAACCAAAGCCCTGTCCTCGATGCTAGAGGCACTTGAGAGGGATGTGACGGATAAATAAACAGGACTACATTTATCCTAATCAAATATAATTTTTAAGGGTCTGTAAAAACGCCTCGATTTTAAGCCAAAGTCCAAAGAGGAGCCTCGTTATTACCGGACTGCAGTCAAAGTTTGTAGAGAAACTCAAAGACAAAAGTCTTTCAACACCTGCCATATAATAAAATAATGTGAACAGCTTTTGATCCATAATCATCTTAAAGTCATTTTTATCATCTCAGGATTTGAAACAAAACTGCCAAACAACAAATAATCAACAGTGAGGCAGGAGGTGATTTGGATGCTCTATTTGTAATTCGAACTGGTATGAACAGTGCTAAGGTATAAATGTGCACAAGAACGGTTTCCTTTCTTTGTTTTTCAGCAGTCCATTAGTCTCTGAACTACTAAACCAAACCTCCATTGATATTTAAATGCCCCCAAGCCTTAAATGCACAGAAAGAATCCACCCCTGTGTATCTACACTTCGCCAGGGGACATCTTTCTTGAATAGTTTAGGTTAATATGTACAAACTGCCCCATCCACATTGTAATTCATCCACATAAATAACTTCAGTGTGTTGTGACCTTCAGTACAGATAATTTATGAGGTCTTATCTCTAAACCAAACCAGTTCAGCCAGTTTCTTCCCCCCACAAGCATTAGAGGACAAAACATTAAGCTTGAGGAGTACTTCACACATATGTGGGGATACATAAGTACGTGTGAATTTGTAAAATATTCTCCTTGTATTGTGTGTTAAATGATGGATTGCCTTTGAGAGCTCTTTAATAATTCTGTCCCCTGTTGGTCTTCTTAACTGAATGACCTGAACATTAGAAAACACAGTAAAACATCGTTAACACTGGACTTTATAAAAGAAGCGACGCTGCTATTTTCTCTTATTTAATATTAAATACATGACTCTATAAACATAACATTTATCCACATATAAAAGCATGTCTGACTATTTACACTGAACCCTCAAAAGGAGCCCTATCATACAAACAAGCAATATCCTGGAACTATTCATAAACATCCCTTTATGTCCTCAGATCTTAGCAGTGATTGTCGCAGCATTTCATATATTTCAGGACTGACAGCCTCTCTGGAAATGTCAATTTAAGGAAGATTTATCACATGACCTTATTGCTAAGCACATCCAAATATTAACACTTGTAACTGCACACATTAGCATTTTGTCCTTAAACTGCAACATCCAATTGGAATTGGTTTTGACATGTGCACCAAACCTGCCACATCGACATGGATTTATGAGAAACAATTGATTATCTCTGAATTTTGGTAAAAAAAAAGCGAGTTGTTGTTTGGACATTCGATATTCCTGTATAACCAAAGTGCACATTGCCATCGACCTTTTTGGTGTAAAGTACATTATTATAGGACATGAATCGTCTGTGCAGCCGGTACCTAAACCTGAATGGTTTCATGTCGAACTACCTTAATTTGCCTCCTTAACATAATATGTGACCATATGACTAAGATATCCAGTCAGATCGTAGCTACCAAGCTAACTCATTCCTCCACCTTAGATTTCCTTTTGGAAGTTCTGGGTCTGGGATTTTCTGACTCTGCAGGTTCTGGGGAGCCTGGAGGATCAGTGGGCGGGCTGGGGGCTGTCTCCACATCTGGTTCTGGCTCGAGGGGCATGGAGGGGCCTTTGGAAGCTCCTGAAAATAACAAAAGCAGGAGAGTCGATGCAAATATTGCTCAGAAAAGGTCTTAAAGTTCTAAATGATCTACACATATAAAGCAGTTTGTGTGCGATTCATTAACATACCATCTGTAACATTATTCAGTTATGCACTTGTAGCTCATCTCATGGCGGCTGCTGTGAACTCCCAGGTCAGAGTTCACCTTTAATAGAGTGGACGTGCGCCAATCGAGGCAAACAGAAACACTGAAGCACTGTGTTTGTGAATGGTCATGATTCTTGCATGAACACAGACCTTGTTTCTCACAACATCACACGAACAGACGACAAACTGTAGCATCACGGTTGTTCTGTGAAGTAATCATTCATTACCCACATGGAAACCATGACACCACATCATGTTGTGAGGCTGAGTGCAGGGTAGTGTGACCGAAAAGCTACGTACTGCATATAACTCGATTTTCCAGTTGTAACTTTGCACAGACGGGCAACTTAAACGGAGCAATTTCCTCACATTTAGAGGGTGGTGAATCATTAAGGAGTAGCAGTTTGATGCTTTGACAGCATATTTGACAGCAACTTTAACAACAAAGTTTGTCCCATGACGTAACAGTGACATAATCCCCCCCCCCCCCCCCCCCGCTGTAACACACATGGGTGAGACGCAGGGCTTCTGAATGCCTGTAAAACAAGCATTGGCAGTAATACGAGAACTTACCTTGTGACTGAGGTGGGACCGGGTCATTGTTTTGCAAGTCTCAAGTATAAGTCTCAAGTCTTTTCACTCAAGTCCCGAGTCAAGCACCAAATCCTAAACTTTGAGTTGCGAGTCCTTAATAAGTCATAATATGCTCTTCATCATATGTTATACCATTTTAACAACAGGGTGATGAACTATTCAATTTACAAAACTCATGACTGCTTTTTAAAATGTGTATTTATTTGTTAAAAGAAGAGTGAAGGAACTTTTTGGTAATTAAGTGTTAAATGGACTCGCTGGAAATGAATAGCGTTACCTTGATTCAGGGAATGAATACATAATATACGTTTTTAATTTTTAGCTTGGGGGAACCATAAGTGTTAAACTCCAAGTCGAGTCTAAAGTTGTCAAATTTGTGACTCGAGTCCAAGTCATCACCTTTTGAAATACTTCAACCCACGCTGCACTCTGTGACAGATTTCTTTACCAACCTAAACAAACCTTTCAGGGGTAAATTGATCATCTGCATCGTCATCATTGATGGTATGCTGCTTCACATTAACAGACTGTATACGCACAACAAACTGGCCGTAAAACACAGGTGGTAGTGTTAGAAAGCAGATAGTTTGCCAGAGCTGTGTAATTAAGTAAAAGGTCTGACACGGAACATGGTTTCATTGTTCTGGTGAAATATTTGTTAACAGCTCAACAAAAGAGGTAAAAAAGCACTGACCGGGGAGCTGTAAGCCATGACAGACATTTCAGAGTAGCCTTGAATTTATTTTCTTAACTGTGTTTCATTTTTTCACGCTGCTGATTTTCTTTTGTTGCCAAGAATATATACTGGCTAGAGGTTAGCTTCTTTTCTTTATTTTTTTAAATATATTCCATTTTGCCGTAGCTCGTGAATTCAATAGTCGTGCAGCAGGTAAGAGGCTGTGAATACAACGCACACAGAGGCGATATATGGAATAAGTTTCCATTTAAAACGAAAAACTGGGCTTTGGTTTATTGAAGAGAGGTGGAGGCTGTGAAATTTGTCACACTGAGGGGGTGACACTGGACTTTTCTGATGAAAAATATTATTCATGTGCTCACCGCATTTGGAGTTTGTGCTCAGAACAAACTGAAGAGAGACATTCAGCGTTGCGTGGTCTCACCAGCTCCAGACTCAGAGCTGGACCTCATTTCAAGCTTCACCTCAGCTCTGACACTCGACAGAGAGGCTCTGTCACACACCCACACGCCAAACCAGAAGCTACACCGAGGTGACAGAGTATTAACTGACACTTTCTACAACCCATATTGGCCATTTGTACCTGTCGATAGCTGGAGGTTCTTGTTGTAGCTCGCAGCAGAAGACATGGCTTGGCCCAGAGCTTGGTTAGTACCAAGGAGAGCACCAGGTGCTTTGGTGGCTGCTGCAGAGTTCGGTTTTGATTTGGAGTCCTTGCCTGGTTTGGTCCACACCAGACCCTCTGTCACCTGCAGGGCAGCGCCCATCTTCTGAGCCATGTCCATCAGCTGTGAGTGAAAAGTAGACTTAGAAATACTGGAAGGAAAGACTCCAACAACTGACTTTGAGACGTCAACAGGATCTTAAAAGGGATAAACACCAAAGTCACACATTAACCCAAACAAAATAACCGATCGAGGCAGCGGTAGGCCAGCAACTCCGATGTTCTGTGACGTAAAACTAAAGGTGTCTGGTGGATAGACAACAGCTTTAGTTCCCCGTCTGATGGGACTGTCTGACGGTAGCGTACACTTAAGCTGATGACGATTTTTCTATGTGGCTTAAATATGTTTTGCTGCTACATTGCTTAGCTTAGGTACTTCTGTCCGTTTCTCCAAACTGGGGCCGTGCCGACGGCCTTCCACTGTCGGTAACACACCGACTATGGATAAGTAACTCATACACTTCAAAACATCCGAACTGTCCCTTTAAGTACCTCGGGATCAAATTCAAAGTTGCTATTGGTGTCTCGAAGTATGTTGACTTTCCTCTCCATCTCCTGATACTGATCCAGAGTTGCCTTCTTATCACCATGATTATAGAGGAAGATGGCAAAGTTCAGGTTAACCAGAGGGTTGGATCTGCAGGTAATTGATCATCCAGAAAGAAGAGAGACAATTATATTAAATGCTTAAATTACAGACTCAGATTCAAACACGCTGTACATTTAAGGTGGTGAGACGGACTCACTCGTCAATCGTCGCAGCTTGTTCATACGCTCTGGTGGCATTCTCTACATCCTCTAAGTTGGTCAGAGCCACTGTTAAGAATGAGCAAGAGACAGTATTTAGTTCAAGTTTAAACCTGTCCAATGAAGGAGCAGACGGCTGTTCATGAAGGCACATTCAGCACGTTCAATTTGTTGTATGTAGCGTGCACTTTACAAAAGGAATAGTATGGAACTTAAATGAATGCGCAACAGTAAACTGCTAAGTAGCTGTTGCCTCTATTTTTTGCCAAGAATCATCGATTTACTCAGATATTTCTCTGTCTCTCTGACTCAGCACAGTACCTGCCAGTAGCATGTAGAGTTCCCCCATTCGTGGGTTCAGGTTGATGGCCGCGCTGAGGAAGTGGAAGGCAGAGGCAAACTGCTGCATGGTCAGGTGAACCAGACCCAGGTTGTACAACACCTTCCAGTCAAAAGGAGACATGTAGTGGGCTCGCTTCAGGCAGCTGATGGCCTGTGGGGGAGACGAAGTCAAAAGGCTGACTGTTAGAAAAGTACCTTCATAATACATGATCCCAAGCAATGGTGCATTTATAATATGCCTTCATTGGATACTTATCTGGCAAAGACGAGCGAATAAGACGGTAATACTCACGGCTACATATTTCTTTTTTCCAAAGAAGCACATGCCGATGTTGTTCCAGAGGGGGGGGCTCTCTGGCACAGCGCAGGCTGCCACTCGGTACTTGTTCATGGCCACATCAAAGTCTCCATGGGTCTGCATCATGCTGCCTGCAGCCAGGATGGCCTGGGAATAACAGCAATGATTAGAGCGGTATTAGAGGAGGATGACGGTGCTTATGATGAAAGACTGACTGCGCCACCTGACAGAGAATGACCTTTTTGTTTTAACCGAACCGCTTTAAAAGAAGTTAAATGCACTTTCCTATAATAATAGCCAGCTACGTTTATACCAAAGCATAATATGTGCTCAAATACCCACTTACCTTATAATTGTTGGGGTCAAAAGTGAGGGCATTTCCAAGGTGCTCGAAGGCTTTCTGGTATTTCCCAAGCTGTCGAAAACATGAAAACAGATTATTCATCAACTCCTTTTTAAATGTTTGACACCTCCAGTAAATGTCACTCTTATCTTGCAGCGCTCGTCCCTTGTGTACAAATAATTTCACTGGAAAAGGTTCTTTTTAAAAATCTACCAACCTGTAAAAACAGCAGGCCGAGAGTAGTCAAGAGTTCAGTATTCTCTGGAGAGCATCTGAATTGAGGAGGAGACAAGTAGAATGAAGAATGTCACTTTATCTACGCCTGTAATTACATTTAATGCCTGCACTTATACTTCAGCAAACATAGTTGATATTCAAGGAATCTGCTGATTCAGTCAGGGTTTGATTCAGCTTAATTGTGGAGTATTAATTATGACCTGAGGGGGATGATGTGGCTCTAAGAAATGAAAATGGGAGAGAAGAGGCAATAAAATAAGGTTCACAGTGGTACGTCTCATCAAAGCAACATCAGTATTGGGGCACTTGATTAATTCATTTAACCCCAACAGGAGGGAGTCATAATGAGCTCTACTATTATAGACACCGATGTCGTTTCGTCATTTACGCCATGGCCTAATGTTTGAAGATTCAACATGTGAATATAAATGGAAATTAATCAAATGAATACTGAAGTGAAAGGGGCCCTGGCTTACAATGAGGCAAACCTGGAACTTTGTGTGAGATTGAAGGAGGATCACTTATTAACATGAGCTCCAAAGACTGAAAGTCCTGAGATAAATCCAGAGGGAAGCCCACGGACGCCATGTTTTATGGCTCTCATCTCTTTTACCACCTTGATACAATGTTATCATGAAGATAACTGGCATGCTAAGGCCGTGTAAATATTAACAGATATCAATAAAAGCTTCTCTCATCATGGGGGTTGGAGGAAAAACTTTGGTCTGGTCAACAATTCCTGAACTTAAAATGTAATAACAATAATGAATTGCTGTATATGTAAATATAAAATATAAAACAAAAGATATATATAGACCCGCAGTGACAGTCCATAATAACATGTACCTAGAATAAGTGGTTATTTTAAATATTTATTTCTTTATACGTCTTCCCGGTGCTTTTTAACACTGTCCACACGTGAACTTGACTTACTCCACGGCCGTCCGGTACACTTCGATGGCCTTGTCGGTTTCTCCGGCCAGCAGATGAACCTTCCCGAGCATCATAAACGTCTTGTCGTGCTTATTAATCCGGAGAGCTACGTTTAGATGCTCCTCGGCCTGACGAGAGACAGAAGATCAAAATGATCGAATCGCCCGTGAACGAGTACAGTTTGTGCAGTCTATCTGTGCAATCAGCATACTCACATGGTTGAAGTCTTTGATGAAGAAATAGCACAACCCCAGATTATGACTGATCTCCTGGGGTGAGAAAATGTCAGATTAAACGGGGCTCAATAAAGGCTTCGATAATTAAATTTCCAAATATAAAAGCTATTTGAGACAAGAGCTCTGAGGAACAGGAACTCTACCGTGTTACTGACAGTAGTATGAGAGGAGGCACTTTCATAGTAATCAGGCGATGCAACCATGAACTTCTTTTTGTTTTCTGTTAATCGTTGCATGAAAAGACGTTCGGTCTTTCTAAATGTCTGTAGATTGTGTTGAGAGGACGTCATGCTGTGTATTTAGAGTGAAAGATGCCGGGTCCTCTTAACACACAAACGTTAAGACAAAGCAGAATGTCTGGTGCTAGTGTGCCTTTTCTGTTACCCAGTCTTTCTCGTTGAGCCTTGCAGCTTCATGATAGAACTCAATAGCTGCTTTGTGCTTTCCCAGGAGAAATCTACGGAAAGAATAAACAACAATAATCCATATGAGAAATGAATCAATCGTATTCACTGCGTGCTGAATCGCAATCCTTACAATCCTGCAACAGTGAACAAATACTCACTGTGGGTGGCTTAACTTTTCCCTCTAGCATTAAAAGTTCTGGCCATAACTGCCCTGCAGTCGGGCTGTTACCACTGATCTTTCTCTCCTATGTCTGTCTTGTTAGATAATGGGGACGGGCTGATGCATCCCAGCCTTGAGGGCAGTAGACTCACAGTGATCTGGCCACTTGCTTGAGGTTGTCAGTGCTGCTGGGATTCAGGATGGCACAGCTCTGAAACAGCTCCAGGGAAGGTTGGATCTTGCCCTCAAGACGCATGATTAGTGCTGTGGCAAGAAATTAAAACACACAAAAAAAAAAAAAAGAGGATCTTCATCTTCTTGAGGAAGTTAAAAAAAGAAGCACATAAAAAGGATCAAAGGCACAGCATGGGGTCCGAAGACTTGATTTTTGGGGAACTAAATGATGCATTGAGCAGCTTCATTTGATGTAGCGCTTAATTACCATCATACATGTTACGTGTGTGGGAGGAAAAAGTTACTATTTAAACTACTCACCTTGAACATAAATGGCATATTCACACATTCCATTAGTCTCCTGCAGTTGTTCTTTGATGATCGCCTGCACGGAGACAGCACAGGAGACGATGTCGACAGCTGAAATGGATGTTGCTCGGCGCCAACAATACGATTGTGAAGAGGCCACTTCTTCTGTGGTTGTGTATGTGCGTCACTGTGACCGGCTCAGCCATATCAATCACCACATCCCTCTGATCTATAGCGCGCCTCATCCAGCTCTTTTGCACTGCTGCACATACATGAACCAAAATAGCGGGTGCGCTTGGAGACGCCCACACGGTCCTTTTACCCAAGGATCCGCTTTAACAAAAGGACGCCCTGGCACAATTAAAACAGGGCCTTGACAGTGAGGAGTGCATCTCTTACGAAGAGAAAGTGAGAAGGAGGAATTCAGTGATATATTTTACAAGTACTGTACAGGCATCTACTCAGAGCTTTCATTAAGTACCTGCCGGTTTCATGAATACACAGGTCAATGCAGGGAATTAGCCCGTAATGAAGTAGAGTGTTAGACAGAACCCTGTACATGCCAGGCATTCATTATCTTCATTACTTCTTTAAAAGGTCAATCAGATCAACACTGAACACAGACATGGGTCAATGGTAGACCAAACCATAGGGAGAATGGGGGATGATGGTACTTTACCTTGCAGGTATCATAGTCCTTGCGGATGTAGTGCTGGTGGATCAGCCAGTTTCTCCTCTCCACAATGGGAAGCTCTGGAGCTGGAAGCAAGAAGAGGAACAAAAATGAGGGAAACCTTTCAGCCCATTCCCCTTTACTGTTCCGATAATGTCTTCTTTAGTCGATGGCTGAATGATTAATCCTGAAAGCTCCCTCCTTTCGCAGTCATTAGTATGTCTCTGATCTGACAGTTTAACACAGATGTAACACGTCAACCTAAACCCACACAGGCTCAGTTCAAGTCAATCCACCGAGCACACTGAGCTTGTTTGCCAGTTTGTTTTTATTCACAAAGAGGTAGCTCAGACTATCTAAAGTGAACGCATATTTGGACTATTCATGTTTAATCGAGTCTTTTCTTGAGTTTGGCAGTTGAACAAATAATCCCCCCCCCCCCCTCCTCTCTCTGCACGTCTTTGATCCCACAGCAACATCGATGTCAACGCTTCATCCAAAAGCCCGCGGGCTAAACTGTAATCACGTCACCATTCACGCTGTAAATGTCACCTTGTAAGCAAGTTTTTCGTTCCTGCTTTTTGTCTCTGGCAAGTTGAGATATTTCCCAGTTGCCAGGGCAACAATGTATCTCGCAAGCCAGGTGCTTGTGACAGAGAAGAGAAGGTATGGAGAGGAACGAGCAGCACAATACAAAGCCTGCTTTACGAAGGGTTAGGTGACCCCAAGAACACGACCGCTATGCTCCAAGTCTTCCTCCCAGCGGAGGACAACATTTCATTTCACAAGGAGCCAAACGTAATTCCAATTCATGCAAGTTGTGATTCTGGTAATCCTGTTATCTTACACCTACTACCTTCCTTTGAGGCTAAAAATAGGATTCAACGCACTGTGGAAAGAAGTGCTGGGCTTTGAGTCTGCCACTGACATCGGGGGGGATATCGTTAATGAACCGCCTGGGTAAAAATAAGACAATACAGTGTGAATTACACCAAAGCTCCCTTCTGTTTTTATCTGTCAGCGCTTCAAGCAGTGCGCTGTTGATTTGTCGCTAGAACTGGAGCCTCTTGCAACAACTTCAGAGAAATCCTCTCCATCGCCGAGTGTGAAACTGCATGGGTTTCACACGTTTGCCCCGTCAAGATTCGGAGTGGCCCTATTTGTAGCAGCCTAATCCGCTTTCTTCCTGCTGGGACAGCAATAATATTCTTGTCTCTGGGTTTCAGATGGGGGCCCTGTGGCGCTCCAGAGTCCACACACACACAAAGCAGGGCGTCTTTCGGTGGAGGAGAGATGGGATACGTGTGCGACATCTATTCCTGTGACTACTGTATACTAGAATGGTAGAAAGGAGCAGAGAAGAAAAGCGCAGCATGAGGTCTCCTAAATATAATTCAGCGAAAGACTCCATCCCAAACATGGAGGAATTCTCTCATTGTTACATTTGATCTGGCTAATGCTAAGACCGATTTGGCTTCCATGTGCTCCAAGCATCTGTTAAAAAGGGGATAAGAACAGAGGAGAGGCATGCTGAGATCAAAAGACACATGGGGAGCATGTAATGAAAAATACGATGAATTTTTCTTTGGAAGTTTCACCACGAAAACTTTTAAAAACCCCTCGGTCTTGTCAAGTAATTTATTCTCATATTCATCTGCCTACACTTTTTCTTCCAAGGAATTCGACGGAAATCCAAGCAGGTTGCAGCACCAACACCTGATTCTGTAAAATGGAAACATGGTGACCTGGAAACTGGTGACCTTATGCCATTAGCAGTTTTTGTTGTTGCTGGTTTAAAAGAAACATGGGCAAGCTTACAAGACTCATCACACCTCAGGAGTCTTACACTCTAAGAATGAAGTAACTGCATTGCATAAAATATCGTAAAAGCACATCGTGTACTACTAGTGCATAACATATTTCATTTTATGTGTGCAAAATATATCCCTAATTACATTTCAGTACAGTAATGATGGAATTAGTATGAAATCAGGAGGTTTTGAAGACTGAGATTTGTGGATTTCTTTTTTATTATTTTCACTTCTTGCTCATATTCAGCAGACTTTGGACCAAATGTCATCATCCAATCATAGTTTTGTATTGTAAACTTCAGACATGCGATATACTGTGAAAACTAAATTACTTCACACGTCAACATGCTTTATACTTGTTATATCACAAATGTATACACCTAACATGTGTATAACACATGATGAAGCCACAATTCTCTGTAGAAGGAGTTACACCGTTCATGCACCGGCCACTCTATGTTTAACTTGTGTTGATACATTTCATATTTTTTAAGTTACTGCGTGTTCCAGTTTTCTTTTCTGAGGTCTATGTCCATGTGTGAAGTAAACTTAATTTTATCTATTTGGCTCAAAATAACAATTTTGCTTTAAGGGGCTTTACATTCTGCACAGCATGCAACACCCTCCGTCCTTAGACGTGCATGTGTGGAACAGTTTTATGTTGAAGTTCTTACTTACACTGTAAACTGCATTCTATTGAATGGTTATTCCGAACATTGAGCTCTTAATGGTGGATTTATTTTGTAATATTTGCATATTAGAGTTATAAACAGAATTAAAAATGGTAGTTTTTGACTTAATTATGGAGCTTTTTCTTCACTTATACAGAACTGTACACTTCCAACACATGAACCAATTAAATTATAGTCTTTATTTTCTGTTTTTATGATTCCTGCCATCTTCCTTTATACTAATGTACTCAGGGTTTTGATCTGATTCGTCTCCGCAAAGTATACTAAGCGCACCACAATAAGCCTGCACAGCATGTGAAAGATCACTGCAAATATAAAAACATAACAAGTATTAAATAGCTGTCAAAGGACACGCATCCTCAGCAGTGCTGGTGACAAATACAAAATATTGTAAAAAGAAACAAAAAAAGCTGAATCGTGAGCAAAAGCCTAATTGGACATTTTAAGCCACAATTACGATGACAAAATCTCCAGATATAACGTTAATATTTGATCAACAAACGTTTTCCACACAGAAATATCTGGAACACGGCTCATCTGCATTCTGTACAGCTTCTTCCTTCTACGGACGAAGGATAGAAGGGTGAGGGTGACCTCTGCAGGACGATTAGTTCCAAACTCACTCCAGTAGCATCCTTCACCAGTTACAGACCAATCAAAATCAATATAATGGATGACGTAACAGGAAATGTGTAAATAATTGTCTAAGATGTCTTGCTAATGCCAACTGTCTTGCTGTACCTTTAGGTGCCCGTCGTTTCTTGGCTTCAGTGGCAACTGGGAGCTGAAATGTATGAAATACAACACAAACGAAATAAGTAACAATCCATACATTACTTAGCAAAGTGTACACCATCTACCGGTGTTACCCACGAGCAGCAGGTATGGTGGCTCAATCCCACTGTTTTGCTTTTGTTTAATTCGTTTTTTTCCCATAATTGGCTCACTTGAGTAGCTGCTTACTAAAGTGGCGACGGTTAGTTCATTAACAATCTCTTGATGTCATCACTTCCACAAACGCCAGATGATAACCATAAGGCAACATACAGTATTTAAATGCAGCCTCAGTTACGTTGGTACAGAGCTGGACGGTTAATAATAACCTTGCGTTTACAGTATAACGCGTGGGCTAACGATTGTCAACATCGCACTGTAACGTTATAACGTTACCTACGCATGTCACCTTACTGCAGCCACAGTTAGCCGTTAGCTCACAGGTTGTTAGCCCTCGCATGAGTGAGATTAAAGACGGAATGAGAGGCACGCGATAGCTGCAGGTTAATCAATTTAGCTCCGATTTAGAAGCGGGTTAGCCAAGCAGCTAGCGTTCAAATGAACGAGCGTTACTACGGTTATTTACACCTACATATATATATTATTTATAACTGAGGCAGTGCCACACTATCTCCTCACCAAGAGGCGTGTTTGTGTTTACCCAAAGACAACGGGTCAACTAGCTTTGGTTTCTGCACTCACCGCCGTGGCTGTCTCCTCGTCCGCCATCTTGGGATGATCACAACACTAGAAGCTGTTGCCATGGATACACCAGTGGAATGCGGAGGAGTAGCTGGTTAGGATTTATGAATGATGATTCTACTCTCCGTGTGTGTCACCGCCCTCACCAACACAATGGTGATGATTAGTAAAAATGATATCATGAAAACCATACGCTGAAAATTGGGTCTACCCATGAATGTAGTAAAAGTGCTTAAAGGGCAAAACAATTACTTTCCACCACAGCAAAAATCTAAATCAGCCTTCTTCTTTAACGTATTGTATCAAAGCATGACTCTTCAGCTGCAAATTAGATAAACAAAGCTGTAAAGTATTTCAGACAATGTCCTACTACTCCATATATCGCCTGCCGTTTACATCAGGGCACACAGTAGATTCAGTATTTTCACACCCACCGAGACATTAAAATGACAGTTTATTCAATGTTCAGACTGAGAACCAATTTCCAGCAAATACCCCTCCAGTAATTTACATTTTAAATTAGTCACCAATATGTACAACACACCGTAATACACATTCTGATCGTCGAAGGGAAACTTCACCATAAAACTATTTTCTCTATCGAGACACAAAAAAGAAAAGTCGGACAAAACACTGAGCCTTGTGCTTAACTCCCCACACAGGAATTGGTGGGTTAGGCACTGAGGTTACACCCAAACAACATGATTCAGTGTTACAGTAAGGAAAGATCAGAGAATATATATATATATATATATATATATATATATATATATATATATATATATATATATTTTCACAAGTAAAAATGTAAATACCCAACAACAAGTAGGCAGAAAGCAGCGAGAAAATAGGAATTATCTGTGTCTATTCAGTAACAGGTGACATTTTGTCTGCAGTATAATTACTATGGATAATATACAGGTAAATGTGTTCTTTCTGCTCGTTAATACACTTCACTAAGTACTGCAAATACACCTACATTCTATACTATATGTCAGTAACTTCACATCGTCAAACCTGCACCCCGTCTTTCATTTTAACCGCAGCAAGGCGCCACACTACGACAGAAAACATAATGGTATTCTTCACAACGCAACATGAACTAAAATGTGCCATCCCAGTTAAACCACATCTTCAATTGCCCTCAGAGGAGCTCTTCGTCACACTTCATCTAAATCCGTACACTGATTAAAACCTTCATCCCCGTCACCTTCATTACTCGTCATCCGATACAGTATTGTACACATGAAAACACACAAGATTTAGAGCGGAATTAAAACAGTGTTCATTGGTAGTGTAAGATAGATGCATCTCATTTCACAGATCATCCAGTGGTGTAATATAAAGTTGACTGTACGTATTAAACTTGTTTATAAGGCAGAATGACATGACCCGTAACGCTCTACATCCTGCTGTCATGACACAAATATGTATTCATAAATTAAGTGGAACCATCATTCCATGACGGTGAAACATTCTCCTGTCAAGTGTGCTTTTTAGATCATCCCGGCTCCTCCCAGTGTTTACTTATGAGACCCCAGTATGTTAGACAGTAAAACCCTCACACTTCCCGCCAGCGTACTTAACAGTGAAGGGATTTAAATACATGTACTTTAACTCCAGCCCTGTTCAGTGGTGCGCCGTACATCTTTAGTCGACCATGTTAAATGTATTCCAGTTAGTTATATTGTGACGAAGGGTTGCCAATTTATTGTCATCATACCCACGCTGCCTCCTCCTTTGCCTTGTTTGGTTCAACTTCAGTTTTCTGTCTCCTTCCTCCTAGAATATATTTACGATAGCAGGGATTTTGCTGCATACTGATGAGGGTGGTAAAGAGTTCAATAACAACAGAGACATACCTCTAGCTTGTCTTCTGTAAGTTTGAACACTAAGTGGAAAAAGCGGACACTTCACTATGTTCTTGTAGCGAGAACAATTTCCCTCAAAAGTGAAGTTGTTTTTTTTCATAAATAGGTCAAACCCTGATCCCCTAACCACAAGGAAGTAATGTTGGGCCATGGCTGTGTTGGTCAGAGAAGAGACCAGCCTGAGGCATGTGAGGAACAGTCTAATTTCCCTGGCCTCTGCCAAAGGCTCCCTGGGCAGCGGCGGTGGCAGCACCGGTTGCAGCAGTCTGGACTGTTGGGTTGGTCAGGACCCCGTGGGAGAACTCCTGCTGGGCCTTGGTGAAGCTGGCGCCTGTGTTCCTGTACTTAGCGTGGACCTGGGGGACATAAGAAAGGGGGCGAGAGGTTTTATTTGGAAATTTGATTGGAATCACCCTTTTTCTTTTTCTGCGGGGCGTTACCTCTTCACACTGCATCAGGACATTTTCATTTCCTCATCTTAAGTCAACCTTCAATCAAACTGATTAAAATTGCACGGTATGCTGATTTAATTGATTTATTATCCAAGCTGTCTGTATCCGTTTATTTAAAGTCCTGTTATGTAATCCTGTTTTTGTTAGTATGAGTTTTATAGAACCCCCTCAAATATGAGATGCAACATCTTAACGGGTTATCCTTAATTCATTCAAATGTGTGTATTAGTTAAGAGGATGTCTCAAAACTAAAGAAATGTCAGTGAAATTTGGAAGACAGTTCAGGATGTTTTTTCTAGAATTTCAGACTGAAACATGGCAAGAAGATAGGTCCTTTTGGTCTTTACATTTTCTTTTCCTCATTAACTATTGTACTTATTTGAATGAAAACTATGTGATGATCGTCTATTATTACTGTAAGTGTATTTCAATGCTGATTTGGATCAATATCCAGATCAAAAATATCTATAATCATCTTTTATTTGTTGGTTTGTAGACTGATCTGCTTGGAGTGTTTCTGAACCTTTATAACCGTTCAACAGTTTCTCAAGTCTCCATATTCCCTCTGCTGCCCTTCCATTGCAGCTGCATTTCCAGTTTTTGTCACCACCATTTTTAGTTTCCCTTGCTAAGTTGCTCTCTTTGATCTGCATGCGCCGTCACCGAGTTGGAGCAAAAGCAAACAATATAGAGCCACAGTGGCAATACCCACATTTACATGTTGGACTTTCTATTTTAATTATATTAATTATAAAAAGGCACTGGCGTCTTTAATTTGACTGCAAACATTGAATGTGTTGTAATTCACTATCCTGTTCTACACATGACATCATTGCACTTCTGTCCATCCTGGGAGAGGGATCCCTCCTCTATTGCTCTCCCACAGGTTTCTTCCTCTTTCCTCCCCGTTAAAAGGGGTTTTTTGGGGGAGTTTTTCCTGTTCCGACGTGAGGGTTTCTGGACAAGAGGATGTCAAATGTGTACATATTGTAAAGCCCTCTGAGGCAAATTTGTAATTTGTGATTTTGGGCTATACAAAAATAAATTGAATTGAATACAGGATGTAATTTACTTTAAAATAACGAAATAAGCGTTATGTAACCTAGTCATGGTATATTCAATTTGACTGGTTAATAATGAAATAGTAATAGTGAAGGGAAGTTTCCATTAGCGTACCATTTTCAGTAGAATCACAGCCAGGACAGAGTTCACGGTGAAGAATCCGGCCACCACCATCATAACCACAGCCACAGCCAAGTTTGTGCCAATCATGCTGATGGATGAGATCCATCCACTGTCGACAACAGAGACAACAAATGGCCATGTGTCATTTCACATTTTCTCCATAACGAGTATAATAATGAATATCCTGGCATTAAAAAAATAGTATGAAAACGACTGAATTAAAGCCAAATGAGGGATGTACCCAACCTTCCCCAGTGACCAATGGAAAAGCATGAAGCTTGAAACAGTGAATGATGGAAAACAAAAAAAGCCTAATATATGACATGATATAGAAGAGAAACCCAAAGAGAAAAGTTCCACACACTTACAAAGCAGCGACCCAGACAAGTTAGGGCAGCTGGAATCTGTCAAAGAGATGCAAGAGAGGAGATACAGGGCAAGAACACACACACACTAAATCACAAAGGCGTGAATGAGGAAACACATGAACCCATGCATACCCACGTTTACTATGAATCTACCCAAAGCACACTCGTTCTCACTCATGAAATCAGAAACCTCTGGTTAGCAATGAGAAACGCCACGCTATCACTCTCAGACCAACACGCAGGTGATTACTGGGTTAACAGAAGGTTCCCACTGACCTGTTTCCCCAATTGGGGATCCCAACAGTCTGGATGATGTACACGGCCACTTGGAAGAAAAAGACAAAGAAGAAGAAAAAGAAGCTGAAGGAGCTGTCGGACCTAGAGAGGAAAATCAGAAACACAAGGGAATGTTATTAATGTTATTTAGTATTTAAGAGGTTTGTTAGCTGCCAGACTATAAAATAAAGAGGTTACGCTTAAAAGAAAAGACATTCAAGTGCACAAGACACAAAAATGATCAAGAGAGCTTCTACAATTTGTAGCCTCCAATTAAAGACTTGTGTTTCAACACAACTAAATGATGATAATAAAAACAAACTTTAAATAAACTTTATTTTGACCAAGATGCATTACAATATATATTTATTTTCAGTAATAATTCTTCACACAGAACAATTCTTTTCTTTTTTTGTTCCCGTTTTTTAATTTTGTTTTGTTTTTTGGAAGAAATTAATAAACAACTTTTTTTATTTTATTGTATTTGGGCTTTACGACTCTGCTATGACTTGCAGATATACCTCGATTCATTTTTTTCAGCGCATATTCAATCTTTGCATCATATCTCACTGCCTGATGTCATGTTGTGTATAAGAAAATATTAATAATTAGATCACAAGTAAACTTAGTTTTGCAGACATTACTCCAATTGTTCAAGGTATTTTAGGAGCCCAGTGAAGGAGTAAAGGCTGTTTCAGATGTTTCTTTTCTGCCAAAAGTACAAGTCTTGCAGAAAACACCTCTTTTCTGTGTTAAAAGAAAAATCTAATTAAAGCACTGTAAAGCTGGACGCAAGAAAAAAATCCGATAGCATTTTCTAATATGTTTAATGGAGTACAGAGCGGCTCCTCTAACCCCTCTGGCTGAGTTGGAGGATGAGGGTGTTCATAAAGTTTTAGTAAAGTAAAAAATTAAAACCACTGCTAACTCCTTCTACTCCATGTGTTCCTAGTTCTCCTGCTCGTACAACAAAACAGTTACATCCTGTGAGTCACACATCAAAGAATACCTCATCTAAAGTACAAGACCAGCAAAACAGTGTACCTGAAGGCCTTGTACACGGGCCTGTACCAGCAGACGAAGGCCACGGGGGTGAAGAGGATGAACCAGACGATGGACAGGCCGAAGTCAACGCCGTACTTGGCGTCTGCAGTGAAGTAAGCCAGGCAGGCCAGCACGTTGAGGAAGAGGGTGGCACTGTGGACTGGGGAGACACACGGGAAACCAATGAGCCGCCAAAGACTCAAAGCCTCAGGACAAAGAATACAGTTGTGTGTACTTTTCTAGTGAACCATCTTTGGTGCCCTTTTAGAGGAATTAATAGGTGCGAGTGATGTTTTCAGTAAACCCTTAAAAAAAGGATACTTCACCCACCAAAATGAACATTTGATTCTCAATTACTTATCCGGCATTACCTTGACTTCTTGAAGAAAACTTTGTTTTCCTCGCACGCCTCCACGGGGAATAGAGGATCAAAAAACGGAGATAAGTCTCGATGAATTGAAGTAAATGGGGGCTACGAAGAAGCGCGTGTGTGGGAAGTAGTGAACAGACGACTGGATAGATGAGTCTTGGATTATAATGCACGAGTTGTGTGAGAGTTTCTAAACAGATGTTTTGATACAGTTCTATTCCCATTAAACGTGGCCCTAATTAAAAAAAATAATTCATCTAGACTTTTCTCCATTTTTGGATTCTTCGTTTACGATATAAGACATATTCCTTGGATCAATATAACGTGCGATGGATATTAATGACATGAAGGGTATGTGATGGGTGACAGGGTTTGGCACTGGTGGTCTTGTTGACTGCTGGATTTCAAAAGGAGTGCAACTGAAGTGAATCAATGTATGTTCCACTGCACATGCTGAGAAACCCCAAAATCCTGTTTCGTTATAAATGTCATCATATAATGAAAAAGCCACCAAAGAGCCACCACAGTATGTTTAGGATTCAGGTAATTGTGATATTAGATATCAACAGTCCGTCAGAGCTGTCAGATGGCCTATTGATCAATCAATATCGTGCAGAAAACTATAAATATTATAAATAAATCATGATGCCAGCCCTCTACTGGTGTGCTACAGACCTGTTTTTTTTTTTTAATGAGATGGTATGGTTGACATCTGACGGTTTGGTATGTTAACGAGTCTATGTTATGAGTCAATGACTCATGTATGAAGCAAATGCTGCGCGCAGGGCTACGTACACATCCAGAGGTAGTACATTCTCTTGCAGATCCCGCGGTACTCCTCAGGGATGTCCTCCTCAAAGTCCTGATAGAAGCAGGGCTTCACCGGGGAGAACGAGGGAAGAGGCGGCCAGTTGTTCTCTTTAGCTGACACACACACACACACACACACACACACACACGCACACGCACACACACGCACACACACGCACACACACGCACACACACAAGAGAAGGATTAACATTGTTTGTAGAGTGTGGTGTCAATTGGTATGGTTTGTGTACACAACACAAGTTCACATGCAGCTTCTAAAAACATCTCGTTACCGCCACTGTTGAGAGCTCTGCCTGCGCTCCTCTTCTGGAGCTCCTGCTCCTTCCGATCCAGCTCAGCTGCTTTCTTCTCCAGCTCCTCCTGCTGTTTGAGCAGGTTGGCCTGGCCGGCAGCTGCATTCGCCTGGTGGGTGATGGAAGAGCTGCACTCTCAACAACGCGGTGTGTAATACTGTCACATTTACAGGCAACACTCCACACATAAGGTGGAAGACACCAGCGCCTGAGGACCAAATGTTGTCCTGATTTTCTGATCCGAAGTACTGACTCACTACTTTTGACATACATATTCTATGCTACTTTATACTTCTACTACACTCATTTTCAAAGGAAAATATTGTACACTTCACTTGTTGCTAGTTCCTGTTTACATAAAATAACATATATGTACATATAATGTGTTTGTATGATATGATGCAGTATACTACTAATATAGCCAGTAGTATAACAAAATGTGTAAAAATGGGTTCACCTGAACTACAACATTGTAATGCGCCGACATGTATTAAGAAGTGACAACAACATAATAATGTTTTATAATAATAGAACTCTTTAAAAGGAGCCATTCTGCATATTAATGAGTAATATTACCTTTGATACTTTAAGTCCATTTTACTGATAATAACTCTGTACTTTTACTTGAGTAACATTTAGAATTCAGGACTCTCAGAGTATTTTAGAGTACCGGTATTGTATTTCTACTTTTACTTCAGAAAAGGATCCGAGTACGTCTTCCACCACCGCATTTACATAATGTGTTGATGTGAAAACGAAACCTATATCAGCCTATGTCTTGATACACTTTCAAATATTGATGTATAAGCCTCAAATAATCAATTAACCCTTACTGGTCACGATTCGTCCATTCACTCAAAACACTGGCGTATTATTGGCCTCATCTGTTGTTTTGGATATTCAAAGTCACGGTCAACCACCAAACACAGACGCACTCTTGTTAGTTGATCTTAGCTGACGTAGAAAATGGCTGAAATGTGATTTCACACCAGCTGATTTAATGTCCTTTACTTGCGGACGTGTGCGTTTGTGACTCACCTGGGCGCTCTGCTCCACGGAGGTCTGCAGGATGGCGGGTTGAGAGGAGGCAGCAGAGATGGGGATGGTCTTGCCAGTGTGGGTTTCCTGTGAAACGAGTGAAGCAATATTGCATTTTAAATACCTACACAGAACAACTATACATCACATCAAGTCGTTTTATTAAAAACAAGAGCAACAAACCATTTCAGTTGCAGAGAATGGGTTGAACTCCCCAGCATTTTCAGAGGCTCTGCTGGTGGCTTGTGCGATTGACGGATCCTGAGGAAAAAAGGAGAATTCCTTTGCGTTATGTATTCTTTTGTGAAGCCATGACCCTTCACTTATTTGGTGCCATGTTTGGGCGAAGCAGAGTCCCAAAGAGTCACAACCAGTACAGGAAGAGCACTCATTTGTCTCACAACACATCAGCTATTGATAGACTCTCGGCCCAAGTCCACATCTGTCTCAGGTAAAACACAATTTCTTAGTTTTTTTTGTGGGTTTAAGCAAAACGGTGTTTTTTTCTTTAAGTAAATAAGTCACAATGAGACAAGCTCACCTATTACCATTACTCCCTTGAGCTATTAGATCTGAAAACACCCGGATGTGACAATTAGAAAACACCTTATAAAAGATCCGATAAACCTACAAAGTGCGCCATTAAATCCCATATTTCCCCTTGAGGATCTGGTTTACAAAATCTGCCATTAATGTCGTGTTGAAGAAGAGTCACATTTGATGGCTGACATATCAGCAGGCACCTGTTCTCGTGTCTGCTCACCTGCGCAGGTGAGTGACCCTAATAGCCCACGTACAGCGTAAACACACTGTTTTACAGACGCATTTTAATATAAATGCTCTGTACTTGGACTACAATACATGATACTTTATAATAGTGACAGTTCTTAGCCAGGAAATGCAGAGGCCAAACCCAGCAACCAACCAAACAGGTTTGTGTTACAGCATTTCTCTTTCAGTCTTCACTATTCGCGAAAACAGCGTCTTCGAAACTTCGCACACAGAAGAGGACCAAACGACAGCCTCACCTGGAAGGGATTTGTGTCCACTGGGTCCACGAAGGGGTTGCTGTCTAATCCCGACATTGTAGAGAAAAGTTTATTCTTGTGTATAATAAACAACAAGCTCCCTTCTCCCCGGCGGCTGCTGCTGCTCCTGCTGATGGTGCTTCTTGTGACACGCTGGGCCTCTGCGCATGCGTCGCTCGAAAGGTGGCCCGCGTCACCAGGAGGCTGTCCCCGAAGCCGTTTCTGATCAATTCATATGTTGTTTAGGCTTTTAATTTACCTTTATGTGCTGTCGGAATTATGGGTTACGTAAACGATTAAACAAACTGGGTAGGAGGTAATTTTACATCAGAAAATGAGAAGTTAATATGCTAGAATGCCCTTTTATAGGTTGTTTTATTTATGCGAATCAAATGTATTTATGTTGTATTGTTTGTCACTTTCATGCCACGTAGCTGCTTACGTCATGTGGTTGACTTCTAGCCAGTGGTGAAAGAAGTACTCAGATCTTTTACTCATGTAAAAATAGCAATACTACAATGTAAACCATGTTACAAGTAAGTCTTGCATATACATAATAGCCTACTTTAATTATCAAACGTGAAAGGAATCAATTTACATCTAATTTCAGAATACATATTTCATTACTGTATTGGAATAAATTGATGCAGCTTAACCTACAATAAGACATAATTCATCAGCTGATTTTATATTTTGTATAGATGCTCTAAACCAGCGAAGCGAAAAGCTTGTTAAAGTAAAAATTACAAAATTTGCCTCCAAAATGTATTTGAGAAGAATGAATAAAGTGCCATTAAATGGAAATACTGACAGTACAAGTATCTCAGAATTGTAAAAACAAGTACATGAACTCAGGCTATTTACATGTTTTTGATGACATGTTATCTTCATTAGTGCACTCAAGCACAGAGCCTACATTTGGGTTGGTTTTGTTATAAGTCCTCACAAAAAAACTCTTTCAAAGTAAAAGTAAATAACTAGATGCTGTATTCTCTTTCATTTGAATAACAGGTGCAGACTTTAAACAGATGTTTTACTGAACCTCCTAAGGCTAAGGCAAGTTATTACATCATGTTAACATTACATTTCCTGGTTCCTTTTTTGCTGATGCCTCCCAACTGCTTTCATGGTTATTGCCGGACTCTTTGACTCCGATATCAAAAAGTGATGAAACAAATGGATTTTACGAAATTTGAATGAAAACAAAATTAAGAATTGTCGGCTCTCTTCAGGCTACACAAGAGGTTCGCTGTATCTCAGGAGCAGTTGCATGTGTTTATAATTGCAAAGCCAATTTCTGTTCATACCAGAGGGGGAAAATGGACCTCAAAGCATAGATTGTCATTTTTGTGAGGATAAAAATGCACAAGACATGACCTCTGGGTTGAGTAATTCCTCCAAAGTCAAATGACTTTACAGGACAGAAGCAGCACCTAAAGGATGAATAAATATAGAAAAGGGCAGCAACACAGACGGCAAACTGTACATTACCTGTTCTTCCAATAGCCTGATTTTTATTATTATTTCATTACCCTGAAGGAGGCAACAGATTCCTAAAGCAACTCAAATTTCATATCGTGCCTAACTTTAGTGGATCGTAACATATGAAGTATAGAATTTATCTGCAGATGCACCGGTTCAAAATGACACCAAACCTTTCAATGGATGTCAGCTTTTGAGCCGCAACATAAGGTCAAAATGTGCATGGCATGCAACATATTAGGTACGGTTTATTTTCAGCCTTCGCCGATTGCCAGAAATGCCTTCTGCTTGTGAAGCAGTTGTTGACCACCTGCTGCCCCGACCGGCCGGCTAAGAAAAGTGAGGAGTCAGCAGTCAATGACGGTATAAAACAGTCAATAAGTCGTTTTTTCAAGAATTGTGAACCACCGCAACCACGAAAGATCCTTTAACATAAAAGGTATAAATGAGCACAAAAAACATCAGGCTGATGGGTCAAGTAGTACAGACAGACAGAAGCACATGCACTCTAACGTGTGACCCAGCACATGATCTTCCTTCTCGCAGAGATGCAGTAAGATACTTAAAAACATGGCCACTGTCTGGGTAATTATTTGCTATATAAACTTCTTAGGAAGGAGGAGCTCCTTCTCTGTTAAAGAAACGGTGGCACTGTAGCACTTGTGACCAAAAACTATAAATGCTGTGTGATTAAAATGCAGCAAAGTGTAAGTATCGTTGAGGCAGAAAACAATCAGTGAGCCTGTATAACTATTACTGAACAGTGGCCTCTGACGGGGCCAATTATGGAATAATGGTAGATGCTAAAATGTAGTGCAACAGTAGGACAATAGTCATTATACAGATAATTAAGTTCACAACAATAGTTATCTACCCGTAATGCTGGACCAAGTAAGAATATTGCAGCGAAACCCCTGCGAGTACTGAATCAAGCAAATGAACTCTGCCTTTCATCTGTAAGAAATAATGTGTTTCTTCATTCAAAACTACATGGTCTCATTTAATCATTGAAAATTGCAGATTTCCCTGTATGTGAACACATCTGCACCCTTGCTAATTGTACTGAATGTATCATGTTTGTTTGTGGTATCACTGACAATGGATCGGTATCCATGTAAAATTCACAGAAGACATTTTGACGCGTCGCAGTATGAAAAGCGTGCGTAAATAAAACAAATGAACTGCGGCTGAAATCCATTTCACCGCTTCAGTTTCAGCGTCCTGGTATTTTTCATACTGAAGTCAAAATGTCTGCAGTGAACATTTTGAAATATGTCATCTGCAGTACTGCAGTAAAATACTGGAATATCGGACAAATACACTTAAATGACAAAACCATAGACATTCTCAATAATAAAGACAAAAGACTTTTTGGTTTTATGTTCTTTCTTGGTTGCTATTGAGCAAACACTTTACAGGAGACGGGAGGTGGGGATGGGTTTGGGAGTGGGGGGGGGGGGGGGTAACAATAGGTTTCAAGAATAGAATGGCATTTGTCCACTATACTGTACATATGAACTGTATTGTACAATTACAATTGTAGTATGGCTGTTAAGCAGAGAATGCAGGGATTTTATACACATCCAACATTTTTACAGAGCTGGGATCCCCTTTGGCTGGAATAAACACCAGCTGACTTGGTCCCTTTGATGGCGTTATTTCCCCTGTAAGGGGGGAAAAAAGCAGCACAAACTTACAACACATGAAGTGTTTTCTCTCTTTCTCACACATACACACAGTCAAGCTGCATAAGCGCTCGGCACATACATGCACACACACACACACACACACAAGCATAAATCATCCACCGCCCAAATCCGTACATCTCTGTCCAAGATACTCAAGAAAAAAAGAAAGAAAAAAAAAAAAGATAAATATTTGACTTCAACTACCCTACCCAGCAGAGGCTGGTGTTCCGGCTTTGTACAGTATTTATACCTGTATATTATATGCTATAAAGAATTTCTGTGCCATTAAAATTTATTAAATAAGGGAAAATAAATTTGTAGTAACAGATCAACCACTGCTTACACTGATTGTTATGAACTGTAAACGCATAAAGCCGCTAATAATTGTGAGCTTTACGTTCACTGTAACATCCGTGCCGCCTGACGTTGCCGGGGTTTCTTCTCATTTGTTGAAAGTATACTGCTTCAGCTTTCCAGCTCCGTAACGTTCCCTGATGCTTGGTGGTCTTCGGCATATTCCAACATTCCCTTTTCTCTGTCCTCCTGCTCAGTGCGTCTCCTCTTGGCGCCGAGTAAAGAGCTGCCGAGGCACTGTGAGAGCATGGGTGGCAGTTTAGTCTGCCGAAGAGGAGCCTTTCCACTGATCTCCCCCCTCTGGAGGTGGAAACACTGTACACGGCACTTGGGGACACTTTTTTGCAGACTTCAAGAAAGGCTAAGCAAGAGTGCTTTGAGGAGCGGAGATCGGTCATTAAGTTACTTCCCATTGAGAATGTATACGCCTGCCAGGGAGTTGGATAGGGAGTGCTTTGGTGCCCCAGTGTCCTTCATACCATGAATTCATTACTGCCATACAATACCAGCTGCTGCGGTATGTCTGGAGGGTCCCTGCCGTGGCCACTGCCTCCTCTGGAGTGCCTCAGGGTTGAGTGCTTGGCCCCTTTAAGTTTCTGTTTGCCCTTTTCTGGATTGAAGGTGCCTCTGCTTGTAAACTGGGGCCTTTCGTCATACGCTCCTTCCTGATCTGCTGTAGGGCTACTGTCTATGCTGTCGGATCGGGAAGCTTGAGATACATTCAGAGCCTGGGCCTGGGCCGGACCCGAGTCTACGGTGGAAGACTTGGAGTGGAAATATAAACGCCGGGTGCTGGCAGAAGAGGAAGAGGACGATGGGTGGAAGTGTGATGAGGACGAGTAGGAGGAAACACTGGAGCAAGAGTCCACATAGTCCAGGGAGTCAGGCTGCCGGCGGAGAGCACGGCGGCGGGGGCTTGTCATGTCAGACCTCCGAGGCCAGGGGGAAGTCAATACTGGACCTCTCTCTGCAATGAAAGGCAAAGACACAGTTAGTTTTGATCTTTTCTCTCCAATTATATGTAAAAAAACAAACTGAAAGGTAAGCTGTGATTTCCTGCATAGTGACACACCAGAGAAGTCAGAAATGGTTCCCTCAGAGTCCACATTGAGGTTTTCAGAGCTGTCGGCCGTACCAATAGAAGCCTCCGACTCAAGGGTCTCATCATCCGATGCCCGTGGCTCCAGAGTCAATATCTCAAAAGTCAACTCCTCTCTGCAGAGGCAAACAAATGAGCTGAACACACATGTTGAGACACAGCTAACAGTAACAACAAATGCAAATTGGAAATGTTATTTTTGTAAATTCAGTTCTTCAAAACAGTTATTGTCCCGTTACACTTTTTTTTAATAATCTGGAGTTATTTACATATCAAGAACATTGTAAGTGCAGTGACGGTGTTTACTTCTCTTTCTGCAGGCTTTCAATTTGCTCTGTCAGAACTTTCTCTTCCTGCTGCATGGCCGCCTGCTGATGCTCTGAAATTTTGGAAAACGAGTCGTCTCCTTCTTCACTGCCGGTGTTTTCTATCATGGGTTCAGCCACAGATGGGAGCCGCGGACTAACCGGAGGCGAGGGCGTGTGGGAGCTCAGTCGCTGCACATGGCCTTTTCCCTGAGAAACAAGTCGGAGGCAGATGTTGTCTTCACACCGTGTGAATACTACGTTTATGCTCAATAAAAAAAAAGCAGCTGACCAGCACTAAATAAACGACCGGCGTTTAAAAACAGCACAGCAGCACTGAATAACTGATCAAACACGAAACATAGATACAACACAACGATAAACAAACTTTACCTTTTTAGCTGCATTTGTCTGCTTAATTAAAGCAAAAGTGAGAAGTAAAAAGAGGAGGAATCAGTAAGGACAAGCTCATAAAAGTCGGTTTTAATGTGCAGCATCAAGGTCGGTCGGTTCTAGCAACTGATCTGCTGCCTTTCTCGCTGAGTGGCAGATGATGTGCACATCCCAGTTCTTAAAAGTGAAGCTAATAGAAGTAACAATATCACTGTTACGTGATAAAGATCAGGGGTCGACTGATTACGGTGTGTCAATGGCCGATACCGATATGGGCGGCCGATATATAATGCTTATATCGTGTTTTTTCTGTTAAAGTTTTTTTTGCATCTGATAAAATACAACAATTTATAAATCGAACAAAATTGCAGAACTTAAATGAACATTTAACATATGTTATCGTCTGCATTGTCTCTGTTTGCTTAAGTAGATCTACACTCTTATTTTAAATAAAAATCAACTAAATAAATGTCTTCAGGTTGTTGTTTTTCTGAGAAAGAACTAAAATTTGTAAACTTACATAGTGATAATTTAAATAAACAACCGTTGGTGGTTTTGGCCTACTTTGTTCGCAGAAGGCTGCCTGCAGACATTTTCTGTTCATCGGCCTTGAGAGCGCAGGCGTCGCCCGATGCCGCTTGTCTCAAAATGGCAATAACCGGCCCGATTCATCAGGCGACCGATTAATCGGTCTATCGTCATAATAGGTATGATATTTGCTCATGAAAAGTATGAGACTCCACCAAGACTTAATGAGAACTTAATTCTGTCCACAATTTATCCAGAGAAAGTAATGACAACAATTTAATTACATTTTCTAATTTTATATTTCTTGAGAGTGAAACACTGATATGAGCTATTCAGTCAATACTTGGGAAAAAAAAATACATTTTAAGTGATAGAATATGCTAAACAAAAAAGCCTTTTTATGCTCCATATTCAAAGTGGCATAATGTAGATCTAAAGACAAGCGATTGCATGATCTCATGACTTTCAACCACAAGAGACGGTTACAACAAACGGAAGCCGAAGTGATGAGTCATGCCTCATGGATGGAGAAGGAAGATGTTAATATTTGAAGAGATGAGACTATGCAGAGGTCGGCACCACAACAACATCGCCACTGGATGATAATTTGGGGATGTAATCCATGGTGCCTGTGTGTGTATACATACCACAGTGAGCGCTATGCTCATAAATCTAACAGCTATTAGTACGGGTTTCTGGGTAAAGGAAAGGACAGGTTAGGGAGGACAATCTGGAGAGGACAAAAACAGCTTACAAAGGCGGAAATCAGGGAAGGAGTTTTCAGGGTGGCTCAGTCAGGAGGATTAAACGGTGCAAACAGCTGATTCTTCTGATAACGGCACATTTGTCATATCATTTACTTACCATCGACCGTCGGATGAGGGTCAGTCTACACTTGGCCTTATTCTCTGCAAATTCCAGGCTGCTGATGTCCTTTAGTCGAACTTTGTACTTATTCATCTGTTCACAAATGATAAGTTCTACACACCTAAGGAGTGGAAAAAAACACACTTCAGAAGGACTGGAAATGCTTAACAATGTCACAGCAAAACGATAAGTTCATATTTAGTTAATCAAAAGGCAAACCCTTTTCTACAAAGTCTGATTCATACAGTGGCTCTCAAACAGAAAACAAATAAATAAATGTTTTTCTCAACCACTATTGAGGAAATCTGCAGTGAAAATAAACCAAGTAAACAATCATTTTATTGAAACAATAACATGGTGTAAGTTATGATTGATTTTTTTATTTAATTAAAGTATTGTATTCTATCTGTCTGTCTGTCTGTCTGTCTATCTAGTTGAGCTTTTAGAAAAGAATGACAGTGAACCTGACAATGTGTTCTGCTGACTTTGGTTTTGACTGATCTTGGTAGCCTTGCATACGGTTTTGTCAATTGCTCCCACATGAAACAGATTAATTTAGGATCCACTCCCGCTCCAAACCTTGTGAACCACTGCCTTTGGCAAAGGCAGAGAATTAATTAGATATACATGAAGTGTGTTCTTACGCAGTCGTCTTGCCGATGTCCTGGACACTCTGCAGTGGATCAATGGTGTCTGGACAGCGCAGGATACAGGGAGCAAAAACTATAGCCAAGGCGTTGGCTGACATACGGTTTGTCTCCTCTTGTAAGGCGATCCTGGAAAGCATTAATTTAGTATTAGAATAGTCTACCAGGGAGGAAATAAATCCTACTCTAAGGATTACCATAAGAACTGATGTTTACCTGACAAGATGAAATATGAGGCGTTCAAGGGTGCTTAGGTGAGTTTTGCTTAGCTGGTCAACAACTGAATACACCGCTCTGATCGTTTCCTTTTTATCTTGCAAAGCTGGGGAGGCATTTCAACAAGACAAATCACTTACAGCAAACAAATGCTGCTGTTCACAATAATACATTGCGATTGTGGACACAATCTCCAATGTGATGCATTTGAAAACCCAATGGAGTTGGATACCTAATACTGATCACTTACCCATGGTACGTATAAACTCCTCATACAGCTCGAATGTCATCAGAGGATTAGGCAGGTCTCTCAGCCACTGCTTGAAAGCACTAGCGATAACGTGGATGTTGTAGTCGTCCAGATTCATGCTGTCAACATCTGTGTGGTCACAAGGAGAGTGGAGACCATAGAAATAAATGTCTGGGGTCATTTGACCGTTACAAGAGAAAATGATGATTGCTGTTATGGTGAGAACACATGTCAGTGGAGACCTAAAGTTTTGTCGCAGTTTGCTGCGAGGAAAGCGGACGCAGGCCACCAGCCCACTGTTCAGCTAATTTTATTTAAACAATGTAGCATTACAGCACGGTGGAATTAGCACGCTAGCTAGCTAACCAGCCAGCTGTTTGCTAGCCGACTAGCTAACCAGCCAGCTGTTTGCTAGCCAACTAGCTAACCAGCCAGCTGCTTGCTAGCTAACCAGCTAACCAGCCAGCTGTTTGCTAGCTAACCAGCTAACCTGCCAGCTGTTTGCTAGCTAACTAGCTAACAAGTTATCTAGCAAACAGTTTTTTTATTCCAACATACTTTAATGCTACACTGGTTACAGTAAATGAGCTGACCAAAGTTATCATCTGGTGATAGCAATTTGCTTACCTACGCTGTGACAAGCGTGTGTGGATGGAGCGTTAAGTTGTTAAATTTACTGCTTGTTTCAGTCGTTACTGCAAAACCTCACCTCAGTGATTCTGACTTATTCGCTTTAAGTCAGTGTAGTTTATATTGAAGTTAGCCCGCTACAACAAACATAAAAATGGCCGCCGCTCTGACCTTCCTGCTAAGATGATTTGAATGGGAATGTCCATTCTGCTACTGATGTATAGCTATGGTGCAGACAAACCAACACTTAGTAATCACATATTAATCCTTCCCCACACATGTTTCTCAGCTTTAAAGGCGGCTAGAATCATTCACCTGTGTCGAGTCCCTGCTTAAGTTCCTTAATTTTGTTGGTGGAGCCAGGTTTTCTGTATATTCCTTCAGTGTAGAGCCCATGCATCTCAATGTAGTTAATGAGCTTCTCCACTACCAGGGGCACGGCCCTCTCGTCATTAGTCAGACGAGAAACCTCCACTCCGAACTGTCTGGAGGAAAGCTCTGGATCAAACTGTTACGAGACAAAAATAATACACTCTGTTAAACACAAAAACATGCACACACTTGAACAAAGAAACAAAGACTAATATTTAAAAATGCTGATAAGAATTGCGCACATATCAAAAAAAAGTTATGTCTTTTAAGAACTATCACTGCCAGTGTATTAGATGGCAGTACTAACACTACCTACTGGAAAGAAACCCACAGAAAAAACAATTTGTGTCTTGGGACATTGTTGGCGGACGCACAATATGGCCGACTCACCTTCTTGCTGCATTTGGTGGTCGTCTTCTGGCAGCACTTTCTGTGGCAGGCGTACCGGCACACTGGATGAACACAACCAGAGAAATCAAACGGGTCACTTCCTCTATCCACAGACAGGCAGCGCCTCCTCATTATTCAGCAAAAGTTGGTAGAAAATTTAAAAAAAATCACTATATATATTATCGCTTGAGAGACCAAGGCAGCATTGGCTGGAGTGAGGAAAACATCCTGTGGGAATAAAGGACAAACTGTGTGGGGATATCTCGAGACGGCGCCCCAGACCCCATGAGTCCAGTTGAAAACAATCTGATTAAGGCTGAGGAGGGAGAGAGGGTGGGGCTCGCTCTGTGAAGCCAGACCGAAAACAGCTCGAACACAGACATGGTGTGTTTGTACAAGTTCAGTGAATGTCTTCGTGGAGGAGAGAGTGCTTGTGTCTATTTGTGGTCACATGGATTTGGCACGAGAAGTTGTTTCTTTCAAAACACATTGCCTGATAGCGAATGTATTTAATATTCTGATGTTGGTTACATCAGGACAATGTTGGCTGTATGAGTGAGTTCATGTGTGTGTGTGTGTGTGGGTGTGAGAGAGAGAGTGGCACGGTTCCAGCGATCACAGACTGTTAAGGACACAGGGCTTCTTTCCAACCTTTAAAATTGGTTGGCATAAGCTTTTGGTTGTCAAAACTCAAAGCCGGAATACTTCGCCTCCCAAGACTTCACAAATGTTGTTTTTTGTTCAGGTTCATCTGGTTCTTCGTCAGTTGAATACATTTTTCACATCGATTTGTGATGTTGACGGGTTAGTCCAACTTTTCACCCCGCAGTTGAACAACTTACTTTGCTTCAATTTGTCGCTAAAGCAGATTCCTGTGCGCACTAGAGTCATGCACCAACGCACGTGCAGCATTTTGTGGTTTCGGTTCTGACTGCAACAGCAATATTTACATGTCACCAACGAAACAAATGGGGTACGGTTCACGTTTTGCCGTTTGATGTCTTTGTCTTTTATATGTTAAATACGTTTTTTGCAACTGATGGCAACCACAGGTCGAGAAAATGTTTCTGGTTTCTCAGAATGTTTGCCAATTACAACCTGGCAACCTGAGTCGGACTGGCAAGACTCCCGAGTGGCTGATTCATTCCATGCTGAACTGACCGGTGTTCATCGAGTTTTTATCAATCAGTTTCTGATGTCAGTGGTATAGTTTTACTCATGTTCATGTCAAGTTGAGAAATGGTAGTGGCATTTTTTCTATTAAAACCACTGTTGTATCAACCCAAATATTAATCACAGGGGTTCTTCCTCCGTGTGTGAGATGTTGGTGCTCCTACAAACGCATAAATAAACACATACTGCAAATTCAACTTCACATATATTTTAGGGTTTCAACTTACAATTATATTTATCATCAATGAATCTGTTGATAATTAAATTAATAAACTTTGTCGGAAAATAGAAAAAAAAGCAGTAAATTAGGTGGAACCAACAAATATTGGGAATTGTCCTTGATAAATGACAATCACTTTATTCAAATTGTAGAGAAGGAATTTTCTGTCAATTGAATCAATAATTAATTATTTCCACACCTGAATATTTTACTCTTCAAAACTGCTTATCAAAAAAATATCAATTTTCTCAGATCCACCGTATGAAATTCAGGGATTCTCAAGGTCTGCTCAATCTAAACTTGTGTGATGTTTTGCATGCACACTCACGTTTGCACACACAGGCACGGTCCATCATCCAGATGAGCGATGAGCAGTATTCACAGTATGTGGGGATGCTGTACTGGGTGGACTTGAAGATGTGGCCGTTATGTTCCTCCACCTGCAGAGAGCAGCAGAGCACGGGTTCGGGTTCAGGTTCATTTCAAGTTCACGTGCATATTTCCTTTGACATTTACACGTTTTTCTTTTTCTTGTTTTAATAGCCTTTCCTATTCTGGTGGCTGGTGTATTTATATCTTGTTATTCCAAACAGCAAAGCGGGGTGTAAAAGACTGGCTGGTAAAGCAAAGTGTTGTCTTTCCTCTGTTAGTTCTGAATAATGATGAGGACGAAGAGAGACTTACAATGTCTGTGTCCTTTTTCCTCCGTTTTTTGCGTTCAGGTTTAGGGACCTGCTGTAGTAAAATAAAACACAAAACAGAACAGATATTTTGCATATATTTAGTTTTGTCGCCGTATATAAATGCATTATTTGGAAATATAAACATAAAAATAAGGATAAAATCTCTAGAAACATACAATCCAGAAGGCTTCTTATACACCAGAGTACATGACATTTAAAGTTTGTAAAGATACTGAAAACTTTTGTTACACATTCAACTTACTTTTTGGATGCACAACAATTAACACACGTGTATTTCTTTGAGCAGAACATAATTCATTTAAAGGCGCACAAACTGTCTTTTAACAGTTTAGCCATCATCAAAAACCCTGTTTTCCATGAGGCTGTTGTGAGTCTTCACCTTGCTGGGTGTGCTGTCCACAGGCTTGTACTCGGTCATGAACTCGTCCAGGAAAACCTTAAAGGTGTTGACCCACACCGTGACAGGAGACTCTCTCCAGTCCCTCTGCTCCTGTCGCATGGTCTTCTCCAAGATGTCCTCAAACAGAGCGTAGAGGTCTTTGTAGCGGATGCTCTTACCGTCATCCATCTGGGGAGGAAGATGACGAGGTCACAGGAAGAGCACAGTGTTAATCTACTTTGGAAATAATGTTCTAATCCTTTATCTGCTATAACGTAAAAACTACTGTGATTTTATTACAATTTTGATTGTAATGCATTATAAAACACTTATATTACAACTATGGGAATTATGAAACACTATGGTCCTATATATTATAGGATCAGTGAAATTATACAGTGCTGTAAACAGTGTTGACAGCACTTACCGCAAGCGCTGTGGAGTAAGAGTTGAAGATGTTCAGACGGAATTCCTTCAAAGCCTTTTTAAACACGACGTCCACCATGGTGTCCTTCTTACTGTCCTCAGTGTCCAAGTCGTTGATCTAAAACAGGAACGCCACAGTCATCGTTGTACGAATATGAACTTCCTGGAGTGTTGAGACATCAATAATAAAAACACATGCATTGTGTTCATCTGGAGTTACTCTCCTTGTGAGGACTCTGAGATGTTGAAGTACACGTGTAGGCGATACAATCATCTTTACCCCACATGTGTCGAGGGAATGAGAGAGAGAGCACGTTGGTCTCTGTACCTTCTTCATGAGGAAGTCGTTCATGCTCCTGTAGTCGTTGGCGCAGTTGAGGATCTGCAGCGCGTCGTTCTGCCACTGAGCAGGCTCCAGAGCCACGCTGCTGATCTTAACGCTGCGCCGCCGCTTCACCTTGGGAGACGGCTCCTTGTTCTCCTTCAAGTCTCTGAACACTCGATCCGAAATCAGGTCAGGACTGCAGGGGGGCGACATGTTCTCTTGACCTGCTGTGTGGAAGGGAACAGAGGGTTTGTGCAGGTGAGTCAAATGAACTTCAGGTGCATTCAAAGACAGTATTGTAGCACCCAAAGAGAAAGTCCTATTAATTTGCTTTTGGATAACACACCTTCTCCCAGCAATGGCCCAGTGTCCCCATAGTCTCCATCCGGAGAATCAGCCCCGCAGATCAGCTTTTCTCTGGATGACTTCTTATCCCCATACTTTGTCTTGCCCCAGAAACGCATCCTACGAGCCCTGTTCAAACTTAAAACAAAATTGAGACATTCTTTGATTACTGATGGAAAATTGAGATTAAAATGTAAATAGCGTCAACAAGTGACAAAACAGTACGTCAAGTTACTACGAGGAGCTTTAACTTTGTGTTGATTTTGGAGGTTAATGTGGACAGCGGTAGCGTTTCCAAAGAGTCCCTTTAGAACACGGCTCATTTGACTGCAGCAGGGTCTGCCGGTCTGGTTCCGCTCACTCCTGGTTCTCCTGTGACTCCCTTTCCTCCAGCGGGCCCATTAATACAACTTGGGCCTCCAGCAGCGTGACGTTTGAGTTTGACCCAGTGTCACTGATGCCAAGCATTGAGAATATTATAGAGACCTATATAGAAATAGCCACTCTTCTTGCTGTCTCGTTTATTATTATTATTATTATTATTATAGGCCATATAGAGGCATCATTATTAAATTAAGACTGTTTCATAACCAGTTAAAAGTTCCTCACAGTAACTTTAACAATTTATATTCAGGCCAAGACATAAAGAAAAACTTTCAGGTAAAACTCTGTGTGGCAGCAATGCAGAGTTGAGGAACAAACCTTCCATCCTGAGAGTTCTTACGCATGGAGTCCTCTTTGATCAAATCTCCTGAAGACATGGTTTTCTGTATCTTCTTTTGCTCCTTAGAGCTGGCAGGCTGAAATAACACCAGGTTGGAGAAATGTTAAAAAACACACCAAAAAGCCAGACAGCCTCTCTATTATGAATATACATTCAGCCCCTGAGTATATTATGATCTGAGGACAAGTTCGAGCCAGCAGAGAGCAGCATCACAAACCTGCAGCTGCACCAGCCACATTAACCCGACGTCTTTTAGGCATCAGTAAAAGTGAACATGCAGTTTATCGTAATCCTGATGCAACAAAGCAATAACACAACAAATAACATATGAAATATATGACACGTATTCCGAGGTAAAGAGCAGTTAAAAGACAGTAGGAGTGTGTTAGATGATGAAGACCATCAAGAGTGAATGATGACCCTTTTCAAGGATTCCCAAGGTCTGACTCGTGACTAAGAGAGGAACTATAACCAAGTGACATGCAAACATTGTTAGTCAACGAGGAAGAGAAGAAGTCAGGGTTACAGCTGTAAGAGAAACAGAAGCCAATCGTGTTAGAGAAGCAACTAAGTCAAAGGGTTAGTGTTGAAAGGGGAAACATTTGAAATGCCTTCCCCTCTTATGGAAAGTTGAAGAAAGTTTGTTGAAGCTCAGTTTGAGTCAGTGGTGTAGATCTATGCTCTCTCTGGGGAGGGGGGTTAGAAATGTCAAAGAGAAGCCACGCTTTAAGACCGCATAGAGGGCCGCTGGTGGCTTGGATGGCGCCCGTTACCATGTCAGAGTCACTGAAACAGGCCTTTCTCAAGCCCGTCTCCGCGGAGCTCTGTTTGGCGAGCGGCAGACTGTAATGACGGGGGCTGCTGCTGTCGTCGTCGTCATAGTCCTCGTCTGAATCGCCCCCAACTGAGAGGGTGGGGGCGCGAGTGAGGAAGTCGGAGCGGGTGCGTGCCATTCTAGCTTTCTTTTTTTGGCCCGCTCTGCCAACCTGGAGTTTCATCAGAAGTGACAACAGCATGTTTTAAAAAGGAGCCTTTAATCACCTGAAAAAGAGCTTCAGTGCATTTTGTTCTTCATGTAGGTCAACTGTGGCGTTTAAGGTGTACGATTTGGGGCTGCCAAGATATATTAATTCATTCGCAACACAAATAAGGCACTCCTGCGAACTTGCAAACACATGCTTTGTTCTAAAAAAGGAAAAAGGAGAGTTTGCTTACATCCCGAGTTTTTGCCCCTTTAGAGGGCTTGACGACGGGTGACGGCGCTTCTCTGGGAACGGCTGCAGGCGTTTCTCTAGAAGCAGCTTCCCTGTCAAACCTGCCGGACAAAAAGAGGAACAAATGTAAATACATAATGTTCATCATTTTTTAATAATAAAGTAATGGCTCCAAATAGAGAATTCATCAAGTCAAAAAAAACAAGAATGTCAATGAAAATGTCATTAATGCACACAGAAGACGATTATGTGGTTAGCTAGAGCATCTTTTAAATTAGTATGACGGTATCATTTCTGGTTTTCAGAAAATTGAGCCGATCCCAATAAAAGTTGATGCCGTCTATCTGTTACTTTCAACTCAGTGTCCCTGCATCAAATCCATAGTATGGGGCAGCGTCTGCTACACTGAAGTTAGTAAGAAGTGTTCAAATTCTTCACTTGGCATGAATAATTAACATTACCACGATTAATTCTAGTTATTTATTATATATTAAATGTTATATATCAAATGGAAACTTGTTTTATTGATTCATCTATTTATTTGTTTGTTTATAGTTATCGTGACCGGGCATGTTTTTTTTCTCTTGGATTTTGATTAACAGTAATGTATTGTCATTATTCCTACAATAATTCTATTTATGATTCTTTACTTTATTTTGTATTTCAAATTGTTATTTCAAAACTTTTACTTGTTATGCACTGGAAAAAAAAGGTAAAAACCTGCCTGGCAAAAAACCTGGTTCTGATAAAGAAAAACACCACATAACAACAAAAAATACATAGTGCAAGCAAAGAAATTGAATTTAATAATAAGTACATTTAATAATATTAGTGTAAAATGTATCAATCCATTACTCACTTTGTAAATGTGACTTTGTCCTTTGGAGAGAAGAAGATGTTTGGCTTGTCCTTCAAACTGACTGTGGTGCCTTGGTCACTTGGCGTCTTCTTGTTCGCTGTTCTCGCACTGGTTCCTCCTCCATCTTTGGACTCCAGCGTGAGTTTGGGCGCCCAGCCCTCAGCAACGGGCCTGATCTCCTTGCGTCTTTCTCTGGGAACAGAAGCAGGTGGAGGGGGCAGCTGCGGGTGAGGGGCGCTGCCCCGGATGTCCACACCCGGGGGAGAGTGCACCGACGGGGCCGTGGAGTCCGACTGTGTTCTGGCAGGAGGAGGGAGCTCTGGTGTTCTCTCGATCAGCAGGGAGCTGGGTCTACGGCGCTCCCTGGAGGCTGCGGCGCCGCCAACATCTTGTCCACCCTGTCGACTCTGCTGTATCTTGTGCAGCGCTTCTCCTCTTTGTTTTTCAAACATGTCCCTCTCGTACTGAGCGAAGTAAAGACGCTGCTGCTCCAGCACTTCTTTCTGCTGCCTGATCTGCTCCATCATCTCCTTCTCGTTCTGCTGCTGCTGATTACGCTGCCTCACCTCCTTCTCCTCGTTCAGTCGCACCAGCTTCTCGATGACCGCCTGGTCAGCCTGAGGGCCAGAGGTGGAAACGGGGACGAGAGCCCGGTCTGGTTTCTCCCCCGTCTGAGCCCTGGAGTCTCGAACCACTGCAGGGGGACGGACAATATCACTCAGCTCTTGGCTTAGTGGTGTTTCTTTCTGCATGCTGATGACCACCACCACTGGTCGCCGCGATGACTCCCGCCTCTCTTTGAGAAGCTTGGCGACAGTGGTGGTGGTCGTGGAGACGGCCGCCTCCGTGTTTTGTTTGGGCTTTTCAGCAGGACAACGGGAGACGGCTGTGCTGCCCTCACTAGCAGGGACGTAAAAGGTCGGGAGGTAGTTCTCCATTTTGGGCGGATGTGTGGGGGCAGAGGGGGCTGCCGGATCCATTTTGGTCTGGCGCTGTCTGCCTTGGTGGGCAACTGCATCTGTCCTGTGCGGTTCGAGTGGCCTCGGGCTCGATGGAGCAACCTCCACATTGGGCTCAGGTGCTGGAGCTACTGAAGCAACAGGGAAGCAGAGGTCCTCACCGTCTGTCACCTCTTCTACGGCCTTGGGGGCCTCGTCTTCCATGCTGAGAAGCTCGAAGCTGCCTTTGGAGCTCTGGCTGTCGGGCGTGCCCTGGGGTGAAAGAAGAGGTGGCGTCGCCGGGGCCACCAGCTCTACAGACCAGCGGCGTTCCTCGGACGGGGACGAGGCTCCACCGCTGGTCGCCCGCACCTTGAGGAGCTCCAGGCTGAACTTGGCCTGCTCCAACTCTCTCATCCGCCTGCTCTCTCTCTTGGCCCGAGTGGTTTTCTGGCTGGGCTCGTCTAAAGTTCTGGACCTCTCTCGCACCACCACGGTGGATGTCTGGATCGAGTCCGATGCTTCAGTTTGCGCCTTAGAGGGGCCCTCTCTCGTCCGAGCATGTTCTCGTCCTTCTCCTTCCTCTCTGACGGAGCCCTCGTGGCTGCTCAGGATTTGGAGGCTCCTTCCTCGCTGCTCGTAGGAGCGATCCTCCCACGTGCTGAGGTCCAACCCCGTGATCCTCTCAGGAGGCTCCTCGTCTGCTCCTGGCGAGAGACTCACCTGGCCATTCTGTAGTTGAAGCAGCTTCTCCTGCTGCTCCTTCTCCTCCCTCAGTCTCTGTTCTCTCAGCTGTTTGAAGCTGTCAATCAAGAAGGCACGGGTACAACTTTAGCTGACGTCAAACTACTTCCTACTGCTCGTATCAAGATACATTATTCAGAACTAACTCAAGGATTGACCAAAGTTAAAAAGTCTTTCTCTCAGTGGCTCAGCTGATCGTAGAGCAGCTTTGCGTTGCTTGCGTAATGGCAAATACACTGCAGGCAGGAGCTGTGTGCAAAGATTAATCTGGCTTTTCACCAGCTTGAGCAAAAACCATGCAGTCACCTGTGTGTTACAGCTTTATAAAAATGCAAAAATGTTTGTTTTTGATGAATTACATGAAGGTGCTAGTGCTCAGGAACAGGTGTTTTACAGCACGGCTTACCTCTGCCTGGCCAGGAAGCCTCTGCTAATTGCCTGTAGGTGTACCACAGCGGCGTACAGACGCAAGTAGGCGTCTCTGGCTTGATGACAGCGCCAGGCCGTCTGAATGACCAGAGCTGCTGTGCAGCGCCGGTAGAGCCATAACCGCCACGCCCTCTGCAGCACCAGAGCAGCCTCCCTCCACAGCCTGAACCTGTGGCGCTCCCTGTAACCTCGCCACTGTGTCTGCAGACACAATGCTGCCCCCTCCTGGACGTGAGGGCCATAATCCTCCTCCTCGTCTATGGGCCGGTACAAACGCCACCATTTCTGTGAGGGGATGATGATGATGATGTTTTATTTTTATGAAACTGATTTATTTTTCCCTTTTAGTCACAACATATGTTCCTGTTCACTGACTGAAGACAGTCCATTAGAAATATAAGCATCTTTTCTCAATAGGTAATCTCAATTGTATTTTATGGGACATAAAAACTAATTCAATTCCAACTGGACTGGGCATGTCTGTGAGCGACAAGTTGATTTGATCTGTGTTTGAGTTGGACATTCACACAGATTTCAAATTAAACTTAAAATATTTTCCAGTTTAGGAGCTAAAATAAAACATCCTTCATATCGAAGGACACCTTTTGGTCCTTTCATGTCAAACGTAGTGCTGCACTGAGCTAGGACAGGACAGCGGGCATTAAATCAATACCACAACGTCATTACTAATATCTTCCTGATATCGAGTATCACAATATTGCAAATGTAAGCGAAATCATAATAATATGATGATTGATGCAACAAACTATGTTTCATAGTTACGCATTACATCATACAGACCTTTTTCAGCTCAATAAAACAAAAACTTCAACAATAAATCGTTTGTAAGAATTCATTTAAAATTAGCACAGAAAAAATCATTTGTAAAACTGCATTTTGCAAAAGTATAATTTTAATTTGACCTGAAAGTCAAATCAGAAATAATACAAAGAGGAAGAAAAAAAAAACAGGAAAAAAAAAGAATCACTAAAGAGTGATTTAAAGCCTACAGAAGGAAAAGACAGGACTGAACTGTACCTGGATGCAGATCGCTGCTTCCCTCATTCTGACAAACTGCTTTCTCTCCAGCAGCGCTCGGAACCGCCGCTGCAGCGCGACGATGCGTCTGAGAACTTCGGCGTGGAGAACGGCCTGCAGCCGCTGACGCTCAGCCTCCCGGAAGAACACCTGAGGGGAGGGACCATGATGGAGTCAGTGCGTGGCAACACACACACACACACACACACACACACACACACACACACACACACACACACACACACACACACACACACACACACACACACACACACACACACACACACACACACACACACACACACACACACACACACCTAATGAAGAACGAGGTTGTAAAAGCTCTGCTCACACACAAAGCTCAGAGATCGCATACATGGTCACAAGTGTGTCAGGTATGATCCTCTAATTATATAGACAGCATCCCAAAGGCCAGGACCCCTCCATCATGACTCATACATACCAACCAAGACCAAATATGGGGCACTGTCTTCATTACATCCTTCTATTCCAGACGGAGGATGCTTTCAGGTGATATGAGTTTATCCTCAACACAAGCCTTTCCCTTTGTCCATGACTCTATTTATAGTTCGTGAAATTCAAAGGTTTAATCAACTAAAAGAGTTTGAGTGATTTCAAAACCCCACATTATCTTAAGTAAATCAATTTTGGGTCTTGGACCGGCATTTTCCAGATTCCTAACTGCCTAAACATGCAATATAACATAACATAAAACGAATAATAACATAGTGTACAATGTGATTTCTGAGAGCTGAACAAAGCTCAGCTGTGCAACATTCATTTGTAACGAGGAACACGTTTCTTTACATGTTTTTGTACAGTAGAGGATGCTTAACAGACGGGGATAATGTGGCGTATTTAAAGCAAATGTCGCTTCATGTTGTTAACTGTATTTGTTTGTCTGTGAATCTAAAAGAACAGCAAAGAGGAAAGGAGGGAGAAGGACGGAGGGTACATACCATTGTCTTTCCCACTTGGTACCCATCTGGTTCGAGGTCTAGCTGGTCCAGACTCTGCTGGATGCCGTCTCTGGTGGCACTGGTGCGCTCTGGGAGCAGCACACTGAAGTGATGGACAAAATCCTATCAAGAAAACAGGGAAAGGTGTTAATGAGAAACATGTGTATTACCCTTCAGTATTCTATGTTTGTTGACTTCAGCACAGCAGGGGTGGCAAATTTTATCGATTGTGGACCAAATACAAAAAAACATATATGGAGTCACGGGCAAAACGAAAGTGAATGCAGAGCTGACAACCAGTCACACTGAAAGAAAATCAGAAAATCATTTTCTATCAAAAATAACTTGACGAAACAGTTTAACGTTTGACATTACAGTCGTTTACTGGTGTGCCCACATATTCATTAAGTATTTCTGTATCTGCTGCTCTTAGATTTTATTTAAATGTAGTAAAAAACGTTTAAACTCTAATACAAGCGTCCACTTAAAATAGTATGATGTTATGTGCACATATGTAAATATGTAAAGTTGAAACAGGCTGAAATTAGCAAATATTTGTGTCTGTTCACGAAAAGTTTCTGATACAAATTTAAATTGAAGATAAATGTAATAATACATCTGTTTAATATCGAGATGAAACAAACAGAGCAGGCAGTTTCTGTGCCAAGAGGTTGAGACAGATAATAGAACTAAATGTAGTCGACATCTAGTGTTTAAACTAGGATGTGCAATGCCAAACAGCTTAGGCATACTTCAAATAAATTGCACTGTTGGGACATTGCACATAGTTTAAACACTAGATTTTGACTAAATTCTGAACCGTTTGGCACAGAAACCAAATATTTCAACATTTCTGCCCCAGTTTGGCCACCCCAGCAATGCAGGATTAATTGGTTGGGGATGTTCAACGCTGTGGCGCTGAATGTGAAATAAAAGCCTCGACCAGCAGCAGGAACCAAAGCAGCCTCCTGCAGCATCTCTTGTGCAAAAACAAACAAAACAAAAGGCACATGTGGTTTCAGGTAAAAGTCCATATTTGCAGGGGTTCAAACATCATGGCATAAATATGCTGAACTCCCACTCTTCAAACTGAGGGCCATTGTCTGAATTCAATACACTCTGGGCTGCAGGGGGGTGGTTAGGGAAACAGATGCTGTGTTTATACAATTACAAGCATGGGGAGCGCTTCAGAGACCCGAGCACAATGGAGAGGCTCTGTTCGGAAGAGTCTGGAAACAGCAGACTCCTCCAGAGTGATACCATGCCCAAGATATTTCTCATTAGTGCTGACCACAGCACTAAATATGTTTTTTGGGGGGAATTTCTGATAAATGAAGATGTCTGCTGCTGAAATCATCCGAGTGAGCTCATCACAATAGTTAGTTTTATGGGGTTTGCACTCAGTAATGTCGATATTAAAGGTCAGGTCACACAAATAACTAAACACACACACACACTCACACATCCGCATGCTGGACACCATTATAGAATTCACCTGCTCTTTAAGCTAGTATTCACTTTAACTCGTCTTTACTGATTTCAACCTCACTGGTGTTGTATTTCCGGTGCTTGTTGTTTATTGTATATTTTATTACTGAGTTCATGTAATGTGGCGTTGAAAGGCACCATGAATTAAAATGTATTATTAAAGTCGGGCTGCCACAATATCAGAATCTCACTACACGATTATCGTGGCCAACAGAATTCATGATGGCGATATTATCACATTATCTACAGAACATTTTAATAAAAAGGCTATCAGGCAAATTAATCTTTCACCTTGTTCATTTTATGTCTCTTTTTTGGCAAATTTTTTGCACTAAAAAAAATGAGTGATGGGAGGTGGAGAGAGAGTCTGTAACCATAACTGTGTGCATAAAATCAATGCAATACTTTGTGTTTCACTTTGTAGCTGTTCAAGGTGGAGGTAGTTTTGACGAGGAAGTAAAACACATTCTGATATTAAAATTCATATTCAAATAAAATCAGTGAGAAGTTTAAAGGACCGATGTCTCTTTGTTGGAACTACTAACAACTCGTAGACATCTGAAACATGATGAGGAGCGTCAACGACATAGATTTTTTGCGAGGGGTCACAAACAAGGTTCGGAAGCACTGGTTTAACTTTTAACAACGCGTTTTATTTTTAAGTGTATCACGTGTGTTTTTATGTAAAATCTTAAAAGTAACTTGTGATTATAGCGGTCAGATAAATGTAGTGTAATGGAGAAAAAAAGTTGAATACTTCCCTCTGTAAGTAGAAAAGAAGTATAAAGTAGCATAAAGTGGATATACATCAGTAAAGTACCTCAAAAAAGGGCAGTACTTGAGTAAATGTACTTAGTTTGTCGCCCAGCAAATAAAACCGTAACTATCTACACAGCTACAGTGGATACCGCTGTGGGAGCTACATGGGAGAACAATTTGTGATTTGGTGAAGTGACTCCTCAATAAAGCACCACAATGACGTGACTGGCACAAATGAACATTCGAGACCACAAAATGGGATCTAATGGAAGAGAAAAGTGGAGTGGGAGTGAGCCACTCCCACTTGCCTCCGTCCAAAGACTCACTTCCAACCAGCATTAAAACACGATCGGCTTTATTAGTCACACAGCATTTCTCACAGGGTTGACATCATTCTAACGTGAGCCAATGTGGTGAAGATGGCTGCCACGTCCCACATAATTCCATCTCGACGCAATGAATCGCGACTCAAACAGTGACATGTTTCCTGGAGATGAATTCATCGCTGGCACCTAAACCCGTGGAAACCCGAGTGTCGTTTTAAAGTTTTGGGACGTGAGCACGGATTGATAGTGCATCAGTGCTCTGGCCTGCACACGCCTGCACACGCCTGCACGGAGAGAACATGGTAATGCAATCTGCTGCTGAACTCCTTTCAACATTTGGCATATCCACTGTTTGCTTCATGATGAACATGATACTTGGACTTTCTAGACAAAGACTAGTGGATGAAGTGGGTCTGTTAGAACTCTCAGGAATCTAACATAATGTAAAGGGGAACGGCATCAATTTTACACATAAAGGTCAGTTCACTAGTCCTGTTCAGTACTACTCAGCTTGTACAAGCTGCTGTATGATGTCTTCTGTGGCTCTGGAGGAGCTGCGTCATGTCTATTTTACTCTAAATGGGACCATCTACGAAAAGAACATCATGCTGTATCGAAGAAGACTTGAAACTAGCTATTGAGAGCATAAACTCATGTTTACAATGTTTACTGAGGTAATAAATCAAGTGTAGAGTAGGGTCATTTTCTCATGGACTTCTATAAAATCGGACTTCTTTTTGCGACCAAAGGAGTCGCCCCCTGCTGGTCAGTAGAGAGAATGCAAGTTTTAAGACACTTCCGCATCGGCTTCACTCTTCAGAACCGGTGGTTGCCGCCCGTTTCTGACACATTTATTCTCAGGCTGGTCTCGGCAAAAAATATTTCGCAATCTTTTTACTAGGTTGGAAACAAATTTTAACTACTTTAGATACTGTTGAATAATTCTCTAATCAACAGATCCCATGTTTTGTGTGCAATATCTTAATCAGCATATGTATCGAATGATTACAGCTTTTAAATAAATGTTATGAGGTGCAAAAAAGTGTAATATGTTCTTTTGAACTCAAGTAAAGTACAAAATTAATATACTTTCACTTAACTACTGGCTTCTTCTTAAGTGGTAAACAGTAACACCCCCGAATTCTAGTTAACTAAACGTCTCATGTTTCCTGTATTTGTTTATCTCCAATGGCTTATTTCTTTCTTATTTACTGTATTAAAATATAAAGATCAAACACATGTGGACGTGGCTGTTTAAAGAGGGTCTACAGGGTGTAAATGTGTTTGTTACCTTGAAGCTGTACTTGATGTTGTAGCCCGACTGTCGGATGCGCACAGTCTCCAGCATACCTGTGTAACGCAGCTGCCTCAGCACCAGGTTATCATTAAACCTTAAGGGCAGCTGAGAAATGGGGAAAAACAGATAATCGAGGAGGGGAGCGGGGAAAATGACAGAAAAAGGGAGAAGCGACAGATGGCAGAGGTTACAGAGAAGAAGAGGGGGGGGAAATGATAAACATGCTTTAGAAATGCTCAAACTTTGAAAAAGGAAATGAAAAATGCTTTGAAAACTAAACCAAAACAGTCAAAGTGGCAGCAGCCTGGAGTGAGCACACGGTACCTTGTCTGCATTGGAACGGATGCACTTGACAAAATACGGCTCAGACTGACCCAGAGTCTCCATCAGCATATTGAGGGAGGCCTAAAGAAAGACGCACAAACAGAAAAGTTAGATTTGAATAGAAAGGCACACAGAGAAGCACACTGCTTGTGTCAACTGCTGGTCAACCCAGTAAATCTCTCAGCCGCAAGATTAATGTTGCTGCCTGCGATCATAAATACAAGCAACATGTCCACGTAAGCATGTGGTTCTGCAGGAGAAAAAAAGAAAATGACGTGTAGTAGTTCCATGTGCAATCATTGTGTGTGTGTAAACAAATGCACATGTGTGTCAGCAGCATGTGTGTGTGATGATTCAGTGGAAGGCGGGAGGAATTCAGTCTTCTCCTTCTCCTCCTCCTCCTCCTCCTCCATGGGAGATTAAAGCAATCAGCGCAGCACAGGATGTGGGAAGTGAAGTCATCCACACACTGAGGCCAAGGCCTCCTGCCAGAGGGGCCTCGCCACTCAACAGCCAGAACACAGAGTTCACGTTCAAAGACAACGGACAGAAAATAAAGTGGGTTTTTTTTCTAAGCTGGTTTGTGTTACTGGCTGCATATGAGAGACATTTTTGACCTAAAGATAACCCAATTATTCTGAATGCTAACTGTAGCTGTCAGTCAAATTCATCTCAAGCTCGGGGAAGTCTATTCAAAGAAAATAATCTGCTGTAAAATGCAGAGCACCTACATTTAACAGGTTTTCATCTCTTGTTTTCAGCAGTTTGAATCGTATGAATAAGTGAACATTAGTGAGGAAAAGTATGTCAGAGAAAAGGAAAACTTTCTAACCAAATCAAAAGTCCTTCTTTATGAGACATGTTTTTGTCCTAATTTCCCAGACATGATGTCATACATTTAAGACTTCTGGGTGTGTGGATGAAGTAATATATTTCACACACATTATGGGCAAATACAGGGGTAAGACAGTGGACAGTGAAGGCTGCGGGGCAGAGACGGGGGGGGGGGGGGGGGGGGCAGCTGTAAAAGGACACACCCTGTTTTTATCGTATTCACAGCTGGAGGGAGATTCCTCGGTGCAGCTCAGGCTAATCCCGTTGTTTTTATGGTGAGAGCACTGAATGGCAAATCAGTGAGCTCTGCAGTCAGTGTGCTACTGTGTGTGTGTGTGTGTGTGTGTGTGTGTGTGTGTGTGTGTGTGTCTGACCTGGAACTGTGCGCTGATACTGGGTGGTTTCTTCTTCTTGTGGAGGTGAAGCAGCGACTTGGTGATGCGGTCGTGAAGCGTCAGGTTGCTGAGGTACTTCAGCGACTTGACGTTCAGTAAATGCTGCAGGTGTGAAGCCAGAGTCAGCCGACCATGTTGACAATGTAACGCCACAGTTGAAGAGACATTTAAGATATTCTGGACTGTACCTTCGGAAGAACCGGCTTAGATTTGTAGTTTTTGTTCCTCCTGTTTATACAAAAACAAAAAGCAGAAATGTCATCGGTCATTGAATCTATTTTACACACTTGTGCCACAAAATCCATCTTTTTGCTCTTGAACTCAACAGTGGTGCTCTTTTTTTTTCTGTCAAGTAAAAGGTCAACAAAGCGCTGAATTAACTTCAGAAATTCTTCCCAAGTGGCTCATATTCCTGTCAATAATGTGGAACTTTATTCATCCCCGTGGGGGAACAGCTTCCCTAAAGAGGGAGGTCAGAGGTCATTGGAGCTGGTAGGAATGCAGTGATCACTGAAGGCGAAGAGGCAGCGCAGATGCTTTCTGACACAGAGTTTGAACTCTGGTCTTTCGGTTTTAAGGACGTCTCTAGGCCACGAGGCCACACTGCTGATGTACATAATAAACATTATAATTATTATGTACATAATAAACATTATAATTATTATATGCGGAAAATAGTTTTGCATTTTACAATCAGAGAGAAAGCTCAAAGAAAAACACAACAAGGAGTTTAAAGCATAACGGCGTCTGCGGATGCGCCTCGTTACTGACATGAGGATGTCGTGGGCTCTCTCGAGGAGTTTGCTGCTGGCAGAGTTGACGAAGATGCCGTCTTCTTCTGTGGTGGAGCTGCCGGATGACCTCAGTCGACCCACACGCCCGTTCCAGCCGAGGCCCGGAGAACTCCTTTTGGACAAACAATAAAAGCGATTATTTAAAAAAAAAAGAAATCCAAACTTAATCTAGGAACTTTTACATTACAAGACACTTTTGAAGCGAACCAAACTTCATATAGATCTTGATAAATAGAAAAACAGAGCTATAGATTATTAAGATTTAAAGTTTTTTTGTTAGTGGAAAGCAATAAAAAGATTTCAACTGTTATTTGTCCTCCCTTCTTTAAATTCAGCATAGAATCCATTCTTACTAAAGAATTATATATTTTAGTTTGAGACTACACACCCAAAAGAATAACCACATCTTTAATTAACACACAGTCAACATGAAGTAAACCCCAAAAGCTCAGCATTATGATGCACAACACACTTCTCACATACAATGTAACTTTTAAACATTGTTAAATAGAGTCGACCAGTATTATCCCCCAGTAGGAATGTCACCAGTGGGGGCAGCAAGCTTCCACGTTCTTCTCCCTTGGAGAGAGAGAGTGGGAATTCACCTCACACATGATTTAAACCTCAGACCTCAAGGTGAAACCCAACCACCTGCCCAGAAGACAAACAAAACCACGAGCGGTCAGCTCATGGTTAAAACCATCAACCAGTCTGAACTACGTCAGCTCAGAGGAGCGGACGAGAGAGGAGAAAAAAGAGGCAACTGAGGCGCCAACGATCTCCAGCATCACAGTATACACACAGTATATATCTGTGGCAGTAGCAGTCTGTCATCAATGCAGCTCTTCAGGTCCATTGGAGCACTTTAGTTTCGTTTCCAGTGTTACAGCTTTTTCACAAGTTTACAAGAATCTCTCCTGCTGAGTTACAAGCCGCCACACACTATGACACAGACCACAGCGGCAAGACGTGTTAGGTAGCTCATACTGCGTTATGAGCAGGAGGTCGAGTCATTCCTACAGAGAAAACAAGGTGGGAAACGAGCGAGTGGAGAGGTTTTTAAATGGCAAATGAAAATGAAAGTTAATACAAATACAGAACGGCAGACGAGAAGGTTGAGCTTTCTGTGCCGGGGCAGCCGTTTGGGTTGAAAGTGATTTCTGAAATACATAAATATGCTTATGCGACTTCCTCTTCAGTATTGGCATTAAAATAAGCCATAAGCCCTTGTGTGCATAAGAAGCAAACATTTCGTTTTTCCATGTTTAAAAGTGCCAAGAGAAAGTTTGCTTTGCTTTTTTACCCTTCTTTGGATGGCGATGTAGGTCGCTCCATCACCTTGGTCCAGACTGAAAAATCGCAACAACTATTTGATGTGTTGCCATGAAATTTTGTACAGACATTCATGGTCACAAGAGGCTGAATCCTACTGACTTTGGTGATTTCTTTGCTTTTTCATGGTCAGAATTGTCCTTTGTCAAATTCTTTGGTTCATGACAACAACCTCCGATTGAGGTTTGCTCCAGAAGCGAGTCAATCCCCAAAGACACTCACGATTAAAGTACCTTTAGAGGAAAAAAATTTAACTATTTTGTAAGACAGCCGGGTCTTCATCATTTGTGGGTAAAAATGGTCTGAAGCTCTAAATTTGTTCACAGGGTACGAACAAATCCAAGCACAAAAATACTGATGAATCCCGGTTAAGTGTGTAAACCGCTTTAGCACGGATATACACGATGCACCATTTATGAATGGGGTCGATTGTGAGCTTTATCATGCTAATGTTAGCAGTTAGCTCGAGTTCATAGAGAGCCACTGGAAACCAAAGTAAAAGTCCCAGCACACTTGGATCGTTAAGCCGATTCTGATTTACATTTGTTTAAACAGTTGGCTTACTCTTGCCATGATTTTCTTTTTCGGTCAAACCTCAAAATACTGTGTGTTGAATTTGATATACAGTGTCGACAGAAGCCGCAAATAGAAACCAGGTGTAAGAATACACAACAGGGGTGTGACTGGCTTTGTCATCACAGCGTCTCTCTGTGGAGGCAACAGAAGAGACCCAGAGGATGCTTCGCCAACACAGTGCACTGCTCCACTATCCTTATCGCACTCCCACCGGAGCCGTACAGATTCACATGATTTGTACTGCTAGCCTGCAATACGTTACAAAAATATAAATAAAAAGGCAGAAGATCCACAAAGCTCCAGTGTGTTTATGTAAATCAAAATATCTGGATATATATTTATTTCTGGGCTTCTGCTTATGCTTCAGGGCTTATTGAGAATGACCGCATCAGAAAATAATGTTTGACGCCACAGTGTGTACTAAAGCACGAGCACGAATCCCCAGTTAGCATCTGGCCGACCATATAAAGAAGACGAGAGAGAACGTGTCCCCAGTTGATCATCGATCTCAGTGAACGGTGACGGTACAACATGCTTCTTGTGCCCGTTTATCTCCATAGTCTCTCCGAGAGTCCCATAAAGCACTGCACTGCTCTGTCCAGCAGGCAAGCACCCTGCAGGGACCTAATATTTATCACTCTCCAAGCACTCCTGTCCAGTGCATAGCTGTGCCTTTACATCACGGAGGAAGCAGCTGCACGGGGTTTAGTGCTCTCCTAGTATGTAGAGGATGAGTGTGTAATGTATGAGAGAGAGCGAGGGCAGAAGGTTGCGAAATCACATTACGGGGGGATTTTAACAGCCCCGGACTGAGCTCCTGTGTAACAAAAGCCGTCTTGTACGAGCCGCTCTGTGCCACCAGTCGCTGTCGTGGGCCACTAATCTCACAGTCTACAGCTAATTAGAGGAGGTGTTGGACCGGGGTCTCCGTGGGGGGGGTATGAGAGCAACGCTCAGGGTCACAGCACTCACTCTTTCGATTTTTTTCGAAAGACATGCCCAGAGGGGAATATCTTTGCTTGGTGATTAAAAATATATATAATTGAATGTGTGACAGAGCATCTGGTTTGTTGACAATGAGTAGTTCCAGGGCTCTTTGTAATATGGATGTATGATCAAATACTAATTTAACGAGACGCCCTGGAGGCCCAGACTCCGACAATGAACCACAGAGGACCTTTGCTGCAGGTCGTTCCCCATTCCCCTCATTTCCTCTTTTGACAGTCGACTAATAAAAGCATTTTATGCCGGATGAAAAACAAACAAACAAAAATTTACAAGAAGCCAGTACAACTGAATCTGGGTGAATAGACCACAACAATATAAAGAAATAACTGTACACTGTGCTTTTTTCTAATATCAATATTCTTATATTTGTATATAAATAAAAACAATATGAAGAGTAAATAATACAAAGAAGCAAAAGATGAAAAGGTAAAACAAAAATAAAGAGAGAAAATATATTTAAAAATAAATCTTCCATGTTATGTTAATGAATATGAACATATTTCCATATTCAGCTTGTATCTGAAACACTATTTGCATGAGTAGAAGTGGAGGAAAAAGGACATTTTCCTTTACACACTGTGTTCCAGCAAAGCTCAACACACAGACTCTTACCGTGGGGATTTCTCGTTGATGGTGTTGCTTCCTTGAAGGTCTGACAGCGGCGTACGTGGACTCTTTCTGGGCACACCTGATCACGAACAAACAGGTTGGCATCGTGTGAAAGAACACAAAACCACGCACACACACACACACACACACACACACACACACACACACACACACACACACACACACACACACACACACACACACACAAAAGACAAAAACTCAAACCCTTCCCAAGCAAAGAAAATCACCATGTGTTATTGCAGTGAGTGTTTTGTGCCTTTTTATTAGAAATACGATCTACTGCAGATGATTTGATATTAAAAAATGATCTGTGAAGTTAACAGTGAGTTTCTCTTGTTAGTGTTGAATTATGGAAGATGATACTGCCGAGTTAATGGCCTGTAGGTTTGCTTAAAACCGTGATTAGTTGTTTAAAATACCAATATTTAAAACACATTTGTTCCATAATCATTTACATAATGAAGTAAAGTGTTTCATTATGTAAAGTGACTATTTAGGTCGGACTAAAGAGAACTTTAAAAAGTAAAACTCGAAGCAGGATGGGTTTAATGAAGCTGCTGTTACATTACTACGGCGTGACGGCAGTGATGAGCCTACAGCTGCTGCTCTGAACCAGTCAATCATAGCGGTGAGAACTCTACGCTGAGTGTTAGCCTACTCTAAAAAAAAAAGAAGAGCAATCCGAGAGAGCATTTTATCAGGTGACTTAACCGTATACCGTTTTCTGTTTCATCACTTTGTACAACATTTTCACTCTCTTCAGGAGCTGCAGGGTAGCACAAAACAAAAAGACACAAACGCATCAGAGTGTCGTGAAAGTGACGTTCTGTGAGCGGAGTGTGTGAGGTCGGCTGCGGGTCCTACACCAAAGCTGCCCGTGAGCAAGTTAGTGATGTCTTGTTATACCCCTTCAGTGTTTCTATCACCATCACCAGCCTTTGTGGTATTAGTGAGAGGTGAAGTCGGTTGATTTTAGAAGTGTGCTGTGGTGCAAACAGACAGGACTGGACAAGAAAGTGTAGCTGTGTGACAAATCAGAAAGTGACGGACACCTAGGTGTGTTACTGTGTTGTTTCCCAAACAACCAAAATTAGCTGATAGAGCGATGAGAGTCATGCATTTCTCAGCTAGCCTTTTCACGAGCACAGTGCAAGACACAGAATGGCTGAAGCACAAGAACAACATGCAAGACAAGACTAAGAACAAATGCATGCAGGTGCATAAGGAAGAGGGAAGAGGGAGACAGAGGGAGCGGAGACCAACAAGCATCTAGTCTATTGATAGGAAATAAGAAATAAAAAACGTTTCTCTTTAAGTTCGAATGATGATTTTGATCTCTTTTGGCTCGACTTTGGCTGCAGTACAGTGCAGTAAAGTTGGCGATGTTGGTCAGCCTCGTCCCTACAGTTTCCCCGAGTGATGGTAGAACATTAAAATGTAAGGAGGAGTTATTGTTGTATTGGCAGCCTTACTGTGCTTCTCCTCTTTGCATCTCTGAAGGATCTCTAAGCTTCTCTGATGCACAGGGTGCTGCAGAAAGCTAAAACTATCCACACTTTTCAAAACTGCACAGGGAGCAGCGTCATCATGCCCTTGGAGAAGCAAAACAAAAGAGAAACAAGAGAGAGAGAAAAAAAAAAATACACAAGGAAAGAGAAGGGGGGAAGAGAGAGAGAGAGAGAGAGAGAGACAGAAATGACAGGTTAGACAGCGAAGAAGGAGAGATCAAGAGATGCAGTCGTCTACTGGAGAGATACCTGTGCAAGACTTCAGGAGAGAAGATGATTGACATTCAAAACTGCAGTTGGTGGCAGCGGTAGGATGTTTGTCATTGTAGTTCTGTGAGTAGGTGTTCGCCGCCCAAAGGCACTTCCACACAATGTCTTCTGGAAGTGTTTCTCTGATTCTACAGTCCTCGTGCTCTTAGACAAGGTGAGGGTATTTAAAAAAGGTAATTTTACTTTTAACTTAGCCCATGGCTATGTGTGAAAAAAAATAAATGAAAGATATTTAAAAGCTTTCAGTCAAAAACACTTTTTGCAGAAATGTTTCAGAAGACATGTGACAGGTTCCCTTAGGCGACTCTGATATCTTTAGAGTTCAGTTAGGAGGATTTCTAAAAGATATCTAAGGATGAGCAAAAGACACAAGGCTTCTATTTTCACACAACAACATCTACATGTGGAACCTAATGTGTAGAAAGAGTCGAGAGGGTGCAGAGTCTGATTCATACGACGGCAGTGCTGAGGAAAAACATCCGATGGTAATATCTACTGCATGTCAAGTCTATCTACGGGAAGAGAAGGCATTCGTAGAAAGCCAAAGCTGAGAGAGACACAGAGCAGGAGCTACTGTAAATACATGGCAGCACTGTGCACACAGTCGACACAACAGTCACTACTGAAACACAACATATGGCAGAGAAAAAGCAAACTTTCATGAACCGAGAGGACTAAATCGGAACTGTGTGGCATGTGAGCATACAGTACTGTGCATGGCGGGTAAAACTGAAAAAACGTTTGCAATTTCATTTAAACGAATTTCCCCCTGGGGATAAATAAAGTTTACATCTATCTATCTATCATCAGCTCATTTGTTTTCCATTTTTCCATCTTCGAGCTGCTTCAGCAGAGTCAGACCTGCTGACAACAACAACAACAAAAGCTGCAAGCGGATATAAGAGGTTTGCTGGTTTGCCATTATTCTTGTTGTACTATAAAGTACCTGATGCTCACATGCCAGTCAGTCAAATCAATGTCCTTTCCCAATTTGCGGTTTCTTTAACGATGTTTTGACGGAGCGAGCACAGATTTTCAAACATTTTTAATATCCATTCGAATATAATCTATCATTTAAATGCCGTAAATTAATAATTTAGGCAAAAATGAAACTCAAGAAGTATTAATACAATAAAAAACAATATATTTGTTGACGACAAGTTTTTCTAAGCTCAGGTAATTTGTCGCCGTCTATCCCCTACTTCACAGCGTCTCGCTGCCGTTTTGTGCATGTTGCTGGTGTTTCCGTCGGCGTGGGAGCTCACCGGTCTTCTTCTGCGTGTGTCTCTTCCCAGCCTCTCTGAAAGCCACCAGGGCCCTGAAGTAGGCTCGCAGCACCGCCCAGCGGAACGTGGCCGACGGGTCGATGCCCATCAGCCCGCAGATGAAGGCGTTCTTGCTGCTCTTCAATAAAGCTACGATGTCCGGACGCATGTGGTCCGTGTTCTTCTCCCTGAAGTCCTGTGAGTGGCAGAGATTTAAAAAAAAATAAAAAATGGTAGTCAATGGTATTATATGTGGATTTTATTAGATCCCCGTTAAGTTTGTGCCACAGCAGCTGCTAAACGCCCCGGGGTCCGCACATTAAAAGACGTCCAAATAAAACATTAGTGCAATCACGAAAGACGGTTTTAATTAAAAGCAGCTGATCTTAATGTAACAATATCAAATTAATAACAACACAGTGAGTAATGTCAATGAAAGGTTCAAATGACCTCGTGTAATATAAACTAAATAAAGGCAAAGAGTGTGCCAAACATGCACAAACAACAGCTAATAATCACAACAATACAGCTACATTTACGTACACAACCATCCGTATAAGTCGTGAAAATATAATCGGATATATATCGTCATAGAGTCCGATTTAAATACTTTTGTATTTGTTTTTTATAAGAGTAAAATATTGTTGAATACTGATGGGTAACTTGTATCTGTCCACAGAAGCCCAAACTGAAGAAGAAGAAGAAGAAGAAGAAGAAGAAGAAGAAGAAGAAGAAGAAGAAGAAGAAGAAGAAGAAGAAGAAGAAGAAGAAGAAGAAGAAGAAGAAGAAGAAGAAGAAGAAGAAGAAGAAGAAGAAGACGACGAAGAAGAAGACGAAGAAGAAGACGAAGAAGAAGAAGAAGCAGAAGGAAGAGGATTATTACTGTAGCTTTAATAAGGTTGTGATGATGATGTGTGTGAATGTGTGAACAACTTTTTCTCCCACAACAAAATAAAACCCTGAAAAACAAAGCTGCTCTCTCCCTTTCTTTCCTTTCCGTCTGACCAGTGACTCGTGAGGAAGTGGCGGATCGCACTGACCTTGACTCCGTACTTGACCTTGCCGGCATAGTGTCGGATGATGAAGGCGGGCTCCATGACAGCAGGGAACTCCATGTAGCTGTTCCCCTCATGCTGCCGCTTGAATTTATCCAACAACGTCTGGTTGGTGGCTTGAGGGAAACTGAAAGAGAGGAGGACAGAGGAGGAGATTTGGGTTTTTGTTTTCAGCATCACGAATTAAAGACGTCACTTTTTCCACCAGTCACAACGACAGCACTTCATGTGGACCGCTGGGAACGCGGCAAGTTATCCGATTTGTCACCGGTTTTGACATTTCATCCTCTTGACGCCACAGGTTGGGGATTATCACTTTAAACTGATCTCGGCTCAGATTTCCCTCCAGCCCTTTAATATCGAGAGCCGGCGATTCTGCGGAAAATCAGCAGCTTACAGGAAGAGCAGACGGGAAGAATGAGACACCGGGGGCTTTTGGAACAGGGTGAAACCTGAACTATGAAGACTACACAGCCGAGGACCCAGTGCTCCCCAGCTTTTCAAAGTGGGAGGAATTTGATTCAGCGGAGAAGAGGGAGAAATAAAGGAGGAAATACCATTAGTAAAAAATAGTCCCATTGCAGTCATGAACCTGAAGGGATCAAATTTACTCTGCAGTTCAGAGGGTTTACATTCTAGGCTACTTTATCTTTCCCTGTGGTAAGTGGGCTAACACATTAAAATGTACCTATTGTTTGAAATGTGACAATATTCCAATTATGTGCAGAATCGTTATCGTATGCACTTAATATTGTTGCGTCTCTAGAGTGAGCAGCAGGTCAAACTGATTTCTCACTCGCCTTTTTTGTTATTGTGAATGTTTGTTGACAAAGGGGTGATAAAAACAAACAATGTTTTATTTGCAGCTTGTAGAAAGTCGCTGAGATGAATTTAAAGCTCTGAATCAGCTCCTCTAGGTAGCACGTGTGCATCACTCCCTATAAACTGCAGGAATCACACAGTCGTATCTGGTTAATAAGCTTATGATGTAGACGTCTGAAGCCTTGATATTGTGGCCACTAGGGGGCAGAAACACTGAGGAACAAGCTGACAGACACATGCCTGGCATACTGCCCAACTCATGAGGTTAATAAAAAAAACTGTCAACTCATATTGCTGGCGGACATGGAGCATTTCAATGCGGTGCTTCAGGCCTCCTGTTGCATGAAAGTCAGATATGCATTCTCACTTCATCTCTGTTCATCTCCGTCTCGGTCAATCGATGCTAAATATTCATCGTTCTTCACCAGCTAGTCACTTAGTCCGTCTTCCATGTGGTGCCATGAAACCAAAACATACAGAATCAGAAACGATTTATTGCCAAGTAGGTTTGCCAAGTTGGATTTTTGTGATTGGTGCATGAGGCAATGGGCAATCGTATAAGACATGATACAAATGTAATCATGAAAATGTACGATAAAGGACCTGAAAGAGGCTAAAGAGCTCTGCAGGTCAGAAGAGTTATTGATTATGTTTTAATACAAAAACATATATGCAGCCGCAGCGCTCCACAGTGCTGTGCAAACATGTATGTTCTACGGCTCACGGATGCCAATTTGGAGTTTTGGATGCATTCGAACATCCTGGTATTTTGTATCCAACCCTTTTTCTGGCATTCTTAACAGTTTGGTAGTATGGGCATTATGCTCGCTATGATCAAACCAGGCACATGGCACTTGTTATGATGTAGCGTTTTCACCATTCAACCATCAGGCTTGCCCGCCAACTTAGCTTCAACCTGTCGGAAGCACTCGACGGTTTACCTCCCAGGAAAATGAAACGAGCTTTCACGGAAACAAACCAGTCAAACGGGAAGCCGGACGGGGCTGAGCGACTCACTTGCACTCTTCATCCAGGAGGTGGAACAGAGCGGTGGGCTTCTTGCTGATCAGGTTGATGCAGCCTGTATTGTCGATGTAGTCGATGTTGTGCCAGCTGATGCCCTCTACCCTGTATTCCTCCTGCAGGGACACACAAGATACAAACGGAGACCTCAGTGTCAGTCATAATACTTTGCTTCCAAGCATTGTAAGTATATGCGGCATCAAAAAATATTTACTATCAACGTGCAAACCGGATGCACGTTTGGCTGTTTTACATTTTTAAAATCAAAGCAACAATGTTGTTTGTACGCCTGCTTTCATGTCATCTCCCCGTCCAATAAAACACTCTTCAGATCTTTGCTGGCATCTCGCTGGTTTAATAATGAAAGAAGCATTCAGAGCATTTATCATTTATGCTTCCCCATGCATGTTATTGTCCTGTGTTCCTGGGAACGAGATTTAACCAATAAAGACCTTAATCCAGGGGAGGTTTAATAAAAATCACTGGAATCCCCCGTTTCTCTCATCTCTTCTCTTGCTACCATGAAGTCCGAAGGCTGTTAATCACTGTTGTTTACTCCACAACGGAAGACAATAAAGCTGACAGAAAAGAATAAGAGAAGATGATCCTCGTCTTCAGAATTTGGTAAATAAAACCAAAATAATTGAGTGGAAGAGAGGAGAAATTGTCTGTATGACTTCCGCAGCTGCCCACTTATGTCGAAAAATGTTTGACATTTCATTACGACCGTTTGAGAGAAACATTCTTCATCTTCAGCAGTGATTTGTAGTTTGTGTTGCTGAGATCTCTAAATACAAACAATCCAACAGGTTCCATTGGACTCCGATCAATAAAAGACATAGATTACTCAACTGTTTTTAAATCAAGATATCCTTCAACACCGACTTGTTCTGTACTTTAGAACAAATTTGAGGTCCATGTACTTTACGAGAGTATTTCCATTTTATGCTACTTTCAACATTTCAAAAGGTAAATATTCTGCTTTTTACTCCACTACATTTAGTTTACTTTGTACATAATTGATTTGCATATATAATATGATGCAGTACTTTGCTACTAATAGACCCAGTAATACACAAAGTATCTAGAATTGGCTCTACATTGATGAACTACAACGTTAAAAGGCTCTTATGTTTATTTGTTCGTGATAAAAACAGAATAATATGATATTCTATAATAATATAATACTGTGAAAAGAGCCAGTCTGCAAATGAGTACTTTAACTTTTGATCATTTAAGCACATTTAGCTGAAAATACTTTCGTACTTTCAGTTGATAACATTTTGAATTCAGGACTTTTACTTTTACTAGTATTTTCAAACGATATTATATCTACAGTTACTAAAGTAAAAGAAATCCGATTACTTCTTCCACCGCTGAAAAGCAAAAATCCTAAGCATGGTTCTTTTTTTAAACTTTTATTGTGAAAACAGATGCAGTCCGTTACTCACTGTTTAATACGCTGCCGTCTTAAATGCCTTTTAGAGAAACAAATAAAGGTAAGCGAGTCATTTTTTAAACTGCTTTCTGTTGTTCAGTGTCGTCTGTTGACTTTTAGTTTAATGTCTGGCTGCAAACCAAATTTCCTCCTGCAGAACAACAAAGTCAAAGCTGAAGAACAGGTGCGACTTTTCATCCCGTCACAACATCAACCTGAGTAACTTACTAATGGCAGGTTTTTACTTGTGTGTCTTTGAATAACAACACTCTGGAAACTATGAAAGCAACACCTGTGCAGTATAATCCAATACAGCGGCTCTGGAATAAACGTTTGTGAGCGTTATAACGTTCAATTTGTGTGTCAGATGGCTGCTGACTCAAGTCTTCGGTAATCACTAAGCTGTGGTTTGTGGGGGTGTTGTTTTGGATTGCATTATATTACACAGGATACAGTATCCGCCCCCTCGACATGCCTTTAAATCATCCAACAACCGCTGTGATTCACTCAACAATAGCATGTCTCCAAAATGAGCAGAGTCAGCATCTGCACTACCGCTCTGCAGGTTGTCTTCACATTTTGTTCACAGTTGATGCTAATAGTGTTTTATAAATGTATCCCTATAATCACGTTATGATTGATAAGTCATGCCATGCCTCCGTCTGTAGTAACCAACTGTAAATCTCATGATTACACTGCAGAATTATAGTATAAATATTATCATACTAACGATCTTTTCCTCCATTTAATGTCTTTCAACAATGTGATTACTGGCGGAGAGGTCGTTTGAAGAGGTTGGAAAATAGACCAAAATAAGAAAATAAGTACCATTCCCCCTAAACGTGACCACCGCTGTGCCCTGAAGCGAAACCATTCAGCCCCTCACTGCTTCCAACAGAGCGACTTACTGGTCGACAGATGAATGGAAATATACGCATGTAACTGTAGACGAGGGTGTGAAGCTGGCTTCAGCGGAAATATGAAGCATGACAGCTCCTGGTCCACTTATCCTGGTTGAATCATTTTCAGAGGCTTTCGGGCTGCCTCGGTGGTGCACATCGGTTTTTCCACACACGACTAATGCTTTACAGTAACGTCTGTCGGCCATGGGGAATTCATGAGCTCTCCAGTTTCCTCTGATCGAGTCTTTAGTGTTCGATGTTATAATACGTTCATTTTGTTTACAGATTCGAGAGATTGGAGCGAAAATGTTGATTTTATTCCCTCTTATAAAATCCAGGATGTCTGATAGAAAACGTGAATGTGGTGGCAGTTTGATCCGTGGAAAATATGAGAAATCAACAGCAGAACACATTCTCTGTTCACATGCAGAGTTACTGGGTGTTCGTGGGGGGTCAATATATTGAAAGATTAGGAAGCGGGTGGACAGAAACTGGAAATACGTCAGCTCAAAGTGTATGGGAGCCTACGAGATACAATATGTACAAGCAGACGTACTCAAAGTACAGTACGGTTGCACTGATCCAGGAGAAGAAGTAAAGAACGGTCACTTCGGGTGTTTTGTTCATTTTCCAGGTGAAAAATAGAAAACACTGCTATGACACTATCAATTGTTCCTTTTGTTTGTTGAGAAAGTCCAGTAATTCTGTGAAAGATCCAAGATATTCTCTGGGACACGATCCTAAACTATGACGTCACCTTCAACTTCCTCCTCTTGGCTTGAGTTTTTAAAGGCCACATCTTTATGACGCGAGGGCAAGACAGGATTTGTGAACTGCCGCCTTTGTAGGAAACCGGAAAGACTTGAGGACACTCATCATGTGATATTCATGACCAGCCCGTCCAACATGTCAGGGCAGGTCCGCTGATTCAGTCGGTCTCAAAGGTAAACACAATGTTTAACTTATACGCAAATCTTACAGATCATGACTTTGAAAAAGCCTTTTGAAGAGAATCAGCTCACTTAAGAGAACATACATCCTCAGTCGGGGTGTTAACCGGGAGGGAGAGTCGACTGTCAGCAGCCCTGTTGCATAATCTGATGAAGAATGCCTGCATTGTTTCAGTGTCATTGTAATGCAAGTGCTCTGCGTGGCGTGATAAGCATGAGGGGTTTCCTTGGAAATGGTCACAGCCAAAGAACTTGGGCTGATCTACAATATCTTAAATCAACAGTAGCTCAGCGGTTCAGCTCCCAGTCAGAGCCTTGAACCGGAATCCGGCTCCGGCCCTGAGACGGAAGGATGTTTAAGAGAGGTCTTACTTGTTCGAGCTTGAAGATGTGCTGGTTGAAGTAGTGCTGCAGACGCTCGTTGGCGAAGTTGATGCAGAACTGCTCGAAGCTGTTGTTCTCGTAATCCTCAAATCCAAAAATGTCGAGCACTCCGATGGACAAGATCTGACGCAGACGGACAAATGAAAAGTATAAATAAATGTGTAAATATGTAGTACTTAAATACATTTAAGTGGCAGTTATTATTCTGAGATTTTATTATTCAGGCGGTGAATGTAAAAGCCGGTGCGTTTGCGTCGTCCCACCTTGGTGGTCTCCTCCAGGTCCTTGATGTTGAGCAGAGCGTGGTTGATCCTGAAGACGATCCAGTCAAACAGAGCACTGTAGAGGGACTTCGCCATGGAGTCTCGCACCGTCCCAGCCTGCACGCAAAACACATGAACGCATATCTTTAATGTCGCTCCCAATCCTAACATCTCAGGGGAACACCAGCTGAATCAAGAATTTAAATATGTTATTTCGATGTATTACAAACATTATATCTGTCCGTCAAGAAATAGTGCAACCATAAATTGTTGCGATGTCGTTTTTTGCATGTTAACATGTTACTTAGTACAGCTAGCTGTATTGCTGTTGGAGGGAGGATTGTGTTACTTTTGCAGAGAGACAAGCTTTCCGTTTCTGCTTCTGATCTTTATCCAAAGCTACGCTAACCGGCTGCTAGCTCTCGCTTCAAGTTGTACCGATCTTGTCATCCAACTGTCAGCAAGAAAGCAAAGGAGCGTCGTTCCCCTAAATGTCCAAGTAAAAGTTTATGATGCTTATTAGTGCGGAGCCAGAGGTTTGACATCATTCCCGAGTCACCTGCTCACTCTCAAGGCTCCACACATCTGTAGTACACGTTAGAGCTCGGCCTTGTGCCGCTGCACTGTTGTACAGGACCAGGATACAGAAAGAAATAACAGTGACTGGAGGCATTTAAACATTGAAAGTATAATGGTTTCATATTAATGTCTCAGACAACACTGGCTCAGTTATTTAAAAAGAAGTCAAGATGTGCAGACGGTTGTATTTCTCCTTTATGTCCAAACATTTATAGTTTCAGTGTAAATCATATGCGCACTGAACTGTCAGCCGCCACTGCAGTCAGAGCTCTAACTGGAAAAATGTATAACGGCCCTAAAAAAAAAGGTCAAAATTACATAAACGGGAGAAACCAGACACATCTACTCCCCGAAAACGTCTCCAGCGTTCATTCTCGACTGAACCTTTGGCACAGACAAGCTGGCATCACGTCCCTGTGCCGTTACTAATGTCCGTACCACATCAGGTCGACTCGCCAAACCCATCGAGTGCGGCACAGACAGTGTGATCTGTCAAGCACCGTCAGACGAGGCTGCAGAATGTTAAACTTTCAGTCATTCCCTAATGGAAATATTATCTTTCATAGGCTAAACATAGACTGTATATACTAACGGCTCTCCTGCTGGGAAGAGCAGCATGATCTTCAGATGACAAACATTAAATATATCGTAGATGAAGAAGAAGATATAGAAATAATAGCGTGTTCATTTATATAAGCAGGGAGATTACTTGACAGAAGCTTCCTTGTCAAATTATTGGGAAATTCTTTTTAATTCCCGTATCCGCTGGAAAGATTTGACCTGGCTGCAGCAAAGGTGAGCCGTCGTGTTCAGAAACCAAACAAACCATGAAGTGGCTTCTCAAAGTTGAAATCCCTCTCTTTCTAAATAATTAACAGGGATATTTTTAGCTAACCCCAAAAGCAAATATGCCTTCCACGAGTCGGGACAGATATTGTTTTGAACCTCATACGTACTGCGGTCTAATGACCCGCGAGCTTTTCATTATTTAGAGGAAGTTGGACTAAAAGTGCTCAGACAGAAACGGCCTCATAACTCTGACCAAATAGAGAAAACTCATCACACAGACGCTCCGATTGCTTTGAGGTTCTTTGAGTGTATGATTTCAGTTAACAGGCAATGAGATCGTTGTGACTGTTGGAGCAATATTTACACAGAGACCACCCAGAGAGCCTCCAAAACAATCACTGTTTGTTCATTTGAAAAGCCTCCTAAATATCCAACCGGCCGTTACGAGGCTGTACGTGTAACACGGCGACATCTTTTGGGAGAGTTTGTGGTGAAACGCTGCTGAAATCTGGGGAACTATTGCGAGTGATCTACACTGGAAAATAAGAAAATGTTTTAACAGTATTCACTGCATGTGTGCGGGAAATACTTAACATTTGGCATCACTGGAATATGAAACATATCATCATGAGAACTTTAAAAGTTAACTAAATCTGTGTGCATGTGTAAAAACATCTCCGTTCAAACTGCCTGGCGTGTTCCAGTGTGTATGCATGTTGTTCTCCTCTCCCCTCTCAGATGGCTCTCATCTGCAGACCGTGACGCGCGTTTGTTTTCAAAGAAAACCGTCGAGGGACTTGAAATGCCTTCCCCCCCGTCTCTCTAAACACACCGAAGGACTCTGTGCATGTGTGCATGTGTCAGTGTGTGCTGCAGCGAGTGCGTGTACATGCGTGTTCATGTGGAGGAGATCCGGTCCTGGTGCACGCTGTCCTGTAAACACGGCCGGGTCAGACTGAAGAGACGAGGCTGCGGCGCCGTTATTGAGTTGGCAAAATGCCTTTCGTCGCTTTACCGAGTGTGATGCTTTATTTAAACTATTTTAAAAAAAATGCTCAGTTATACTCCTGAATCTTTAGGTCTAATACAATACTACAGTATACAATATGCACCACACACACTAATCACTAATCAGAGTTTACTGTGAACCGTGTTATACTAACAGGAAGTGATACAATGCTCCATTGGATGTGAGAAAGTAAAGTATGACCACGGTTGACTTTACCTGGTCTACTTCTACTTAAGTAGCACACTTGTTGTTTTTATCACCTGTAAAGTCTCTCCCTGTCTGGGACATTTAGATGCTGCTGCTTCTCTGCATGCTGCATGCCTAATTTCACCAAGCTTAACACGTGCTTTGATATTTAATGCGAGCACAGCTACGGGAAGGAGAGTCTCACCTCGGACAGTTTGTAAGGAACGATCAGCTTCTCTCCGACGGTGATCGTCTTCCGCGTCGTCAGAGCTTCAAACAGCATCTCTTCTTTGACCTGTCGGTCATGACAGCGAGAGAGAAAGTGAAGGCAGTTTAATCTGATGACAAACCCATCATTTAATTCAACGCATTTGTGTGCACACTTGGATTCAAAGTATTAGCAACAGTGTGTGCTGTGACCACAGAATCCTGGATCATCATGGAGTTTTGATATCAGACGCTTTTTTATTCAGGTTGCCTTTTTATCTTTGACAGTGTTTCAGTGATCGTGTGCAGGTTGACAGCTTGAAGAAGTGCTTTTACAAATCTACAGCAGCAACAAAAGAACTGTCTCTTCATAAGTTAACAGAAGGAAAGGTGAAACATGGCAGTTCTGCACAGGCTGGTAATAAGGAAGGTGAATATGACTAATCTAATAAATTAGCAAATGATGTGAAACATGTTAAACGACATTCCGAGGAAGACATCAAACTGTCACTTGTGTTGTTAAGGCCTCGTGTGTATTTTTATTTATTAAGTACTTCAGGCTCCAAATCAAGTTTAAGTCAAACTTTAGCTTAAGAGTAACATGATGACACAAAGATGACACGGTCCGTGACTTTATGGATTTTAATGGTAGACTGTGAGACGAAGCTCAGTCACTTTGAAAGGACAGTGTTGTATGTGTGCGAGCGCCACAGAGGTAACAGTGGTCTGTTAAAGAGCACATTAAAATGACAGATACATTCCCAGGGTACAAGTAAATGTTCGCGTAAAAGTCTTGTCACACTTCATGTCCCTGAACTTGATTAATCAACAAATACAATAATATTTATGGATAACTAAAAAAAGCATTTTTCTCAATTCAGTATTTTACATCAGGCACCCATATGTTTTATTTCATCTTAATTTAAGTCATATTTTGTTGTTTGACAATACAAACAGAAAAGAAGCAGTCAGAGCAGGAATATCATGCATCATTTGACACCACCTATTTTTTTGTATTTATACAAACACACATTTAGAGTACATGAAGCATTGTTTTCGCCGTACCTCCAGCAGCTCGGAGACGACAGGCAGCATCTCGGGGTTACAGATGTCGATGGAGTCGTCCCTGTAGGTCTTCTTCTTGTAGCGGATGTTGCCCAGGTGAAGGATGGCCGACAGCAGGCAGAAGATCCTAAACAACAGTTCAGGAAAACGTTCAACTTATGAACAAATCCTTACAGATGAGGTGGATCACTTATTGCGGTCGTGTGTGTGCGTGCGTCACTCACTTTTTGCGCGTGGAAGGAAGAAAGCCCACCATCTCCATGGCCAGCTGAAGCCTCTCGAAGTCATGCTTCAGGTCTTCTCCTTCGACTGTGAAGCAGTCCTGCAGAAAAGGAAAAAGAAGCAGCAACCAGGTGTCATCAGGTTCACAGGAGCTGTTACCACACGGCCGCCTGAAAGCCAAAAGAGCTAATGAAGGACTTTACTAAAGACTGTTGACATACACAGGGCCCAAACACTGTGTCCAACAAAAGGTGCCTAAAATAGGTTTTTAGTTTACTTGGCAGCCGACACAAATAAAAAGCAGCAGCATAGCATGAAGCAGACGGAATGAATGACTCATGCTAAAATAAGATATTATGAAGAAGCTCGGGGGTCAAACCCTCCAGTCTGCTGTGCAGAGAGCGTGCGCGTTCTGCTCATGTCGTGGAAAATCCCTTTTCTTTAAACCAATCCACAGATTACTGGCGAGCTGGTAAAAAAGGAGCTGAGAAGAGCGGCGGTTTACGGTGTGTTCCTGTGTTTGAGTGATGGCCGACGGGCCGAACGAGCAGAGAGGAGACACAGCGGGAGTTTGTTCCTCTCGGGCAGGCGCTTACATGCACAAGTTCTTACAAGGCACATGTAATACATGTGAAGTGCAGATCTCATAGACGAGACTTGAATAATACAGCGACTACAATTAAAATACTTTGTATGAAATACTGCAGCTGGAATATTATTTAACAAGCAAACGCACATGAGCAGGAGTAAACTCGGGGATAAATCTGGATCTGGATTAGCTGTTTATGACAAGAGGAAGAGCTGCAGACCAGGACCACATGCTTTGATGCAACTACGTCGTTCACTGCATATACACCCAGCGTAATGCGAGCTCTGCTCTTTGCTTTATGGGCCCATTCCACTACGGCTGCCATAATTATCACATACCGAGGCCTCAGAAAGACAAACACTCCAAACACGGGACTCGCACTTACAGCGACGTGCCTCCGGCTTGCCGCCCTGGCTCTCTGCTTTCATGGCAGAGACTTACACTCACCTGTTAGTGACTCTGGTGTTACATTTCTAGAGCAGGAAAATCTACATCTATGTATATACAAGAGCTGCTATAACTTCAACAATCTGTCCATGTAGTAAAAAGGTGTTTGTTGACCCCAGATGATGTCAATGTTTTGTAAATAAAACAAAACAAAACATTACAAAAGCACCGTATTCATTCAAATTCGTCAATATATATCCTTTGTCGACATATATTAATATTATTACTTTTGATGTTTTGGTAAAAAAAAGGTGAAATTCATAAAGTTAACTGGAATATATGTTAATTCCTTCTGATATTGTTCCTCATATGGACCGTGACTGCAGGGCTTATCCCACTGCTCACAGCATATTTATAGTAATTTAAATTCAGAAATTCTGAACTTAAATAACCTACTATCATGTATATTCACAAACGCAATTACCTTACTGAGATAGGAGTGGAAAATGAATGGATCAATAAAATGAACCTCAAGAATAAAAGAGCACAGTTACATACATGAGTCAATAAACAGAAAGATTAACGACCACCACAAAAAACAACACAAATCACAAAAGACTTTTCTGATCATCGACATCATTCAATCAAAGTGTTTCTGCTGCAGGGTGTGATTTGAATCTGATCCAGTGATTGGGAGGTGAGGGCGTGTCTTTGGGCAAATAACCTGAGGCAACATAGAGGAACGAGCGTGTAAATACGCTGCAGCTCAGCCACTAACTGGTGAACAATGGCACCAGTCTGTGACTCAAACCTCAGCCCATTACTCAAACACTTACACAGGTCGTATGGCTGCAAACAAATGACGTTCTATTCAGGGAACCTATAGTAGAGGTACTGTACTTTGAGACCTTATGGACCAAGTCAAGTCTCAAGTCTTTAGAGAGCAAGTCCAAGTCTTAAGAGGGTTAGTCCAAGTCTTAAGAGCAAGTCAAGTTTCAGCTCCATAAGGGGTTTACCAATTTTTTTAGAGGGCAAATCGAAATGAAGTCTCAGGTCTTTAGAGGGTGAGTGGAAGTCTTTGGATGGCACAAGTCCGAGTTAAGTCTCAAGTCCTGAGAGGGCAAGTGTGAGTCTAGTCTCAAGTCTTAATTGGGAAAGTTCAAGTCTTTGGGTGGCAAATCTGAGTCAAGTCTCCAGTCCTTGGAAGGCGGGTCTGAGTCTAGTCTCAGGTCTTTAGAGAGTCACAACTTTAATTTTGCCCCTGTGTAAATTCTTAGTTCGATTTTTATCTTCTTGATAAATGTCAAAGACTTGAAATACTTTGAAGTCAATGTTACGCACATTTGTTTGTGTAACATAGTCAGGACTTCATTGTCAGCATGGAGGATTTCACTATCACTACTAGAAAACACGGCGCAGTCAATGATCAAAGAAGTCACACAGGTTACAGCAACAAAGGCATCTACAGTGGCCAGGATATGACGAGACATACCAACATAACTCAGGGAGGAAAAGCAAATTCAAACAAAGCGGAAATAAACACCGAACCAAACCAGGACATATCCACAAAGCAACAAAATGAGCAGGAGGGGGAGGAGGGGGAGGAGGGGGGGGTGCAACTTGTGCAGGGAAAGTGTGGCTCGAGCTGCAAGTGCTCAGGTGACAAAAAAAAAAAATCTACTTGTTGAGGTTTCTCCAACACGTACAGACACACGGACGTCACACACACACACACACACACAGATACTGACCCCTTCACTCTCACAGTAACTGTCCCAGTGCAGTTGGTTGGTTGACTTTGTCATCTGGAAATGTTAAGGCAGAGTTTACAGGAGGGCGAGGTGACGGTTAGACAGCAGCATTCAAATGAAGTCACATACTGCACAATTAAACACAGATGTATATGCAACTAACGGCAACGGAAGGGACGTGCTGTTAAGATGCAAGCAGCGGCTGAGCTCCACAGCGCTATTCATTAAAATACAGACGAATATCAAGTAAACAGTCCGACGCAAGTCAAAGCACACTGAGGAAGAGAGATGTATGCACACAAATCATGTTCACAGAGACTAAACGAGCACATGTCATGATTGAACACATCGAGTCATTAAAGCAGGAGGAGGAGGAGGAATGAAAGCGGCAGATTTGTAACACGCATGGACATTAAGGATCCAGAGTGAATGATTGGCTTTGCTTTACTTTAAATCACAGCTGACTGTATTTTTGAGCAATAGTGTTTATGATTGATTTCCTACCTTCAAGGGTAAACTTGCACATTCAACTTACACGAGATATGAAATCTACCACAGCGTACAACCGTCATTTTAGGTTGAAGTAACTATTGCGTTGCACGATGTTCCAGTTTGTAAGCAGGAACTGTTTTGAAATTCTTTTCCAGGTCTGTTCGGAAAGCCAGCACCATCTGGGATTTCAGAATCTGCCGTTGAAAGCGACATTCGTAATTAATTACCAGATAAACACGAATGCCTTTCTGGCACGTCTTTGTAGCGTCCCATCTATTCAATGAAAAGCATTTCAGCAGCCTGCAAGACTCAGCCAGGGTGTCCTTGAATGCACCATCTTCAAGAGGTTTTCTTACAGATGTTAATGTAACTTTGGAAAAGAAAAATAAAAGAAATTCTTCGCTGAAATTGATTGATTCCATATTTTAATCATCTAAAGAAAGTCTCACCAAAATAATTTTCATTTACAATTTACATTATTCAGATCTAATTGTTGCCACAAAATGAGGAAATCAATCTCAAAACCTACGGCTTGCTTTGGACATTGGCCAGTTAAATGTACATTTGTGGTTAATTGGCCGATTAACAGATGCAAACCCACGTGGTGTGGTCTTACGAAGGAAAATACAGAAATAGTTACAATTAAGGGCCAAGGTGTGAAAAATGAATAAGGGGGGGAAACAGCCATAGCTTGTGTTTACGTAGACTGTAAACAACTTGTGTTGATTGTGTGCACAGGAGAGGTTGTGAAATCCATGCAAGAGGTCCAACCGGCACGAGAGTTTGGTTTTCCTTATGTAAACTCCTCAGAATACACAGCATGGGAAAGAGGAGGAGAGGCACAAGAGACGGGTAGAATAAGAACAGAGTGCAAGAATGGGTGCGTGCTTTTATGTATGCATGCGTGTTTGCATGTTTGCATGTGCGCGTCAGTGGCCGGGAGGAATGGAAGGAATTCCCTGCTCTCTTCTGCGTAGGCGTAAAGGATTTGGGAGGGGAGCAGGTCCCTGGTTGTCACGGTGCGACTGTCAAAGCTCGGAGGGAACAGATGCAACAAGTTTTACACAACATCCACATTCCATACATGTAATGCGTGTGTGTGTGTGTTTGTTTGCTGAGCATGGCTTTGTTTTATGGTTATGGTGAAACCTGTTTTTGCTGCGTGTAACACAAGCAACGAAGACAAGGGACGGATACTGTTTGTTTCTTTTGTCTCTGTCTCTGTTTGTGTTTGTCGGTGATGGTGTACGGATGACGATGTGCATGTATCACCATGTAAATGTAGACCAAAGAGTGTGCAAAACAAACACACATGTGAGTTACAGTTACACCCACAAAACACAAATGAATACGCAATCTACTCAAACAGGTTTGAAATTAAATGTGTCTCGAGAGATTAGTCAGCTGCATGTGTTGTTCATATGTGTGACAGAGAGAGAGGGACTATGTGTTGAAAGCAACCAACAGAGGAATGCGTTTCCTTTGTGTCCTGGTTTCTCTCATTCATCCTGTTTGCAGAGACACAGAGGTAAGTGTGCTGGGTTTGCTGGGTTCGATGACTGGTCGATGACACGAAGACAGACACACGCAACTCTGAACATGTGTTAACACGATGACAAAAGCATAAGACAACGCAAAACCCATGAAGACACAAAAAATGCAAATTGACAGTCGGTGTAAAACAAAACCAGGACAGATTAGTTGTTAAGATATTTTTTTTAAATAAAGTTGATTGTGTTGTGAGGACCCACCTGACTGAGGTAATGGTATTCTTCAGGCTTCATGAGGTGGAAGGCTTCCCTCTCTTCTTCACTCGCTCCTGCCAGCAGGTAATAAAACACGTGGTAGTTTCTAAAAACAAGAAGAAAAACATTTCCACTTACGGTTAGTTACTGTAAAATTAAACTGGCTACAAATAAAATCTTCACTGTTCACTAATCAAAATGTGTGTTTTTGCCTGAGATCATCATGTTAATATGGGGACAAAAATATTTGCTTCATGAAATTAGCTCATGTTTTCCAAAAGTAGAAACACATTAACACTATAAGTTCAAATACACACATAACACAAAACCAAAGTGCAGTTGGAGAAACAACTTTGGTATTCTTAGATTCTTACTACGAATGATGTTGTTACCTAATGATACATTAAATGGGTCTATCCTCTGTACAATGGTCATTTTAGCACGCCTTCAGATTCACATTTTAGTTTCCTCACGTCAGCATGTGAATAAGCTCACAGTTAACGAGCCAATATGTTGCAACGGTAGTTACAGAGTAAGACTAGTTATTTCAGCTTACTGGCTTGTTAGCCACCATGCTAAATACCAAATTGTTAGTTAACAGGACATTAATCCGGGCTGCCGAGTGTTTAATTTAGTTTGGAGTGAGATTCTGTGTAGTTGAAGTTGGTGCATTTTACGAGTTGGCCCTCTGTGACATTACCCACCGCAGGGGTCGGGGGTCATCGCTCCTCAATCCTCGGGAATTTAGTTTCAAAAGTTCAGCAGCCACATTCAGAGTTTTAAATCACTTATAAATGACAAGCCAAGTCAATGATCACGGTCAATGATAAATTGATGGATGATCATGGAGGTCAGTTAAAAAATGATGCCCTGAATTTGCCCTGGATTATTGGAATGACACATGCTGTTATAGCTGCATGGATGACAATGAACTTGTAAACGTGAATTAATGTAAGAAGGGCAATGTAAGCGTGCAATGCTCGTATCAACTTCAACTAGAAAGACAACACCGACAATGGAAATAGTGTCTTTCATTTCAGGGGTAACCTCTAATTAACCGACATGTTTGCGGCACTAAGTACAACTTCAATGTGTTGCACCATTATTGAATGCACTTCAACCACGAAGCTAACGCGGCTTAAACTAAAACCTGGAAAAAGAATCATGAAAGCTCAGTTTGTTTGTGTGAACTTTTTCCTCTGACTGCACCTAGCTGCAGCGTAAAGGTTAAAGGGCAAAAGTGTGCAGCAGCTGTGCGACCAGGGTCCACTTGGAGTACACACACACACACACACACACACACACACACACACACACACACACACACACACACACACACACACACACACAAGCTATTATGGTCCTGGAGTCAGCAATCCATCTCAATAAGAGGTGGCTAACGCCGGGGGCCCACTGTGAGCCCCCCATGGTGAGGTTAACCCTCACCAAACTGTCTAGCCGGTCCAACACATTAGTGTCAGCTCCACTTACAGCTCAACTCACTTCATGAATCACACTTCGGCAAACTCAAACAACAGGCTTTCTGATTTACATGCACTCGAACCTTTATTTTGTTGCCAAAACTCAAACTGCATTTATGTCACACTTGCTGCTAGCATTACTTTTTTTCAGCAAAGTGCAATTCAAATGTCTCGTGAGATTGATTCAAAATTCAGGTTTGTGCAAAATATTAATATATTGCATTGCTCAGAAGTGAAGTTGCCTCGACTGTATGCGTCACTCCCCGTCAAACCTCACGTACTTCACTTTTTGATTTGTATGATTATGCTCGGCTTGAAGTGCTCACCGCTCATTGTGCTCCTGATACACCAGCCTCGACTTCTCCAGCAGGTATTTCTCCACGTATGCTCTAAAAAAAACACAATAAAATTGTTAACTTCAAAACATTATTTTTTGTTGAGGAAAATGAAAAGCATTGGTCTCTGGTTCCTTACCCTCTCACAGTTCCGCTCTCCTGGTAGTTCACCTGAATGAACTTGCCAAAGCGACTCGAGTTGTTATTGTGGGCTGTCTTCGCGTTCCCAAATGCCTGAAGGGGAAAAGAGATGAAAACGTGATAAGACAAATAAATAGGAATAGGCCACATATTCCATATCATACACACATAACAGAGGTTTGAGGTCAAGTTCTGAGTCGGCTTTAGGTGTGGATAGTTTGTTTGTGGGTCAAGCACACAGACTTTGGCCTCGTGCCAAACATGGTCTTGCAACGCCTGGAAGCGAGCTTTTCCTCTTGCACAGTTTCAAACGGCGTCACTTCGAGACAGATGATTAATAACATGGTTTTAGGATCAATTCAAGTCAGAGTCAGACAAATTGCTGGGAGGAGCTGGGGCCTGATGGAAAAAAAAAAAAAGGAAAAAAAAGAAGCTCCTCAGTGAGTAATGGGATCCATGTGGCCGTGTGGAACATGTGTAGTGGTTGTGCTTTAATAAGACGCTCCAGTATTTCCCCTCGTAGCTCTGTTTATGTTGTATGGCTGCCTGGAGGGGAAGTCGTTTTTTCGCCCTATATAAACCCTGCAGTTATTTGTAGCTCCGCCACAAGTAAACAAATTCCTCAGCGAATCACTTAGAGCCGCCCCGAGCCCTGCGTCTGAGGAATGGGAAAACACCCCTCTCTGATCCCACCCTTCACCGACGCCGCTAACTACCACACAAGCACGCTAGGAGAAGGCCAATGGCAAGCTAATAGGCTACGTTGTAGGTCTTCGGGCTAATCCGAATGCACAAATTTGCAGCTGAGACCATCGCTGAGTTTCACTTGAATTTCAAGAACTTCATGTCGTTTTGTTTCTGAGAGGTGACATGATTAGCAAGTACATTACTGCAATGGAACACAGAAGACACAACGAGAATGCATTTCTCTTATTCAGCTGCAAACGGCAGGCCATAGCATCACAGGTGAAAGCTGTGCAAGTCAATGCTTATTTATCCATTTAATCAGATAAAAACCCATTTGGTTGACCATCCAACCAGATGTAACAATGTGCAGTGATGAAAAGCAAAGCTGCAACCCCATAGTGTTCCTTCTTTTCTTTTCAAATGAGTCGATGACAGTTGACTCACGGTCTGCAATGCCTTTAAGTTGCAACATACAATGGTAGCGTACAAGGTTGGATAATCCTTCGCCATATTTAAACAGCCTATGTATTTATAATGCAGCACTATAGGGAAAGTCTATGGGTAAAGATCATCAAACCTTTTAAGTCCCAGTGAAACAGAAGTTAGAGCGTCTTTAGCTTCTATTATGATTTCAAATGTTTGATGACTCATGCTGCACTAAGGGGCGTTTACTAAATAACTTTGGCCGTGTAGCTAGCCACACCAGTCATATAAAACCACACTTAACAGCTTGTGGGTCGTTGTAGTTAACGGAGCAATATGGAGAGATAAAAAGAGAGGAGTGCGTTTGGATACAAGTGGCATTCGTTTCTAAAACAACGCGGCTGAAGTCGAATTCATTCAAGGGAAACCTTGCAGATTTTTGACCGGCTCCGTGTTACTGCGGTAGAACATGCAGCTGAACGACCTCCGCATGAGAGTTTTACTGGCGGTCGACCAAGCGGAGAGCTGGGGCTCTGGCTGCATGAGGCCAGGCGCCGTTCATCTGCATGTACTAGCCACGCTGCATTGACAATGAGCCGGTAGAAAACCTGCAAAGTTTCCCTTCCCTCTCTCCCGCCTCCTCATCAATCCACTGTGAAATACATCACAGTGCACAAGCTAAAGACGCTCCAACATCCGTTTCACTGATTTAAGATGCTTTTGGGTATCAGGACAAAGGACTCTTTGGCCTCTCTCGACTCCAGGCAGAGCCTGACTCAAACAACAGCAATGAACTCGGCTTTCATTCATGACTCACTGAGCTGAACAAATCATTAAAATGGGCCGACGCTGTGGAAAGACCGATTCCACACTGCCGTCTGGACAAGGAAAGAGCACCAAAGGTCAAACTGCAGAACAGTGACGGTATCGTTTCACATCCAGAAATGTGGGTTTAAAATGCGATGCCTGATGCAGTCGATATTTCCAGAGGAGCCGGTGGTCTGTTCACCGCTCCATCCGTCTATGAACTGGCTGACCCGTCTGGTTCAGGAACTACAGGTCAGACGAGGACAGACTGTCAGCGTCCCTAAGAACTTCGTGATTGGACAGCCAATAAAAAGCAGCCACTCACAACACTAACCGCTCGCAGTCGTGTTGAGGAACTCGGGTCAGACGAGTCAGATATGAGACCTTCAGTGTTTTGCGTGACATTTAACACTTTGTGTTGGGCCAGCAGGAAGCAGGATGTGGAAAAACTAAAATACTGATTTATGTTGAGGCATGCATTAGTCCACCTGGTCTGTGTAAAAGAGACCGACAGATGGACACTTTACAGCCGACAGTTCGTACTCTTTCTAAACTTTGGCAAGCTCCATATCAACGGCAATGAAAATCAACAGAAGGATATGTCAAAACTGACCTCTGGAGGGGATGGAGTTTCTTACCGACACGCAAGACAACATGAATGCACATGCAAAAATAAACTGCCGTCATTAGGTCAGTGAACTAGTTAGTCACTGCCACGATCAATAAGATAATTCCATCATTTCAAATTCTAAGAATATGAGGCTTCCATTAGAAAAAAAAATAAGATTTTACGCCACCTACACAAACAACCCACAACAATGCAAATGAGCTCTTGAACCGTCTCCTACGGCAGTTGTAAATAGTTATTCTGGTAAACCTAAGTCACTAACTCGAGCTCAAGTAAACAAGTGCAGGTTGAGGTGAAGTGATTTCTAACATATAACAGCAAATCCCCCCTCGAATGATGACAAAGACTGAAAGCGACACCAGAGCTAAAAGGGTTCGTACAGACAGTGATTCTCACCACTTCAGTCACTCCAGCAGGTCAACAACACTATTCTTGGCTTCAGCCCACAGACCAATGACAGACTTGAGATGGTGCCAGTGTGTTCTGGGTGTAATGTGTCCACAGGCTCGGGCAGAGTCGTTGGGAGGAAGCACGGACTGAGAGGATGCCACAAGGCCGATGGGATGTTTTCATAAGTCTGTCGATCCTCGTTTCTACAGCTGTTCAGCTGCGTTGAATACCGTGTGAGAAAAACCTTTTAATTAAATGTCTTTCAGTTGTAGCTTTCAAACTCAATCAACTGTCTTCAGTCGGGGTAGTGACTAATCCCAATCAAGATCCAGCGCTTTCGTTACAATTTTAAATCCGTCCAGAGCGGTTGTTCACTGGTTATTTACTTATTTATTCTACCAAGTCATAATTTCTATTTTTGAACGATTGCTTTGGGAGAAGGCTTCTAAAATTGTGCTCTTACAATTTTGTGACGACACAGAAGAAGAAATATATTTCATTAGGACTTGATCCTTTGAAGAGGTCTCATATGAGGTCAATGGGAAAATATTAATACATACGTTTATTTTCTAGGAAATCAATTAAGACTTCCAGCGCCGCCTCACACAGAGGCAATCAGTGCTATTCCATTATTGCTTCGGTCTGTAGCGAGGTAATTAGGCATTTATCTGCCGTCGTGTGCTCCGACTCATGCAGTCTGAAGACACGTGGCTTTTAATCACATGAGGATGACTTCATTCGCAGCTTCTTGAGGAGAACAGAGGAGGGGGGAAACGGGGAAACTATGAACTATACACAGAGAAAAGCTTTGTCTGAATTTCAAAGACACTTAAGTGAAATGAGCCATGGGCTGAAAACAGCATTCTTCGGACTGCAAATTGATTTAGGAAATTGTCACCAAATTGTTCGCATTCCGTCCCCGACAGTAGCTACGAAGCATCCGTGTGATTCAACGGTTACTCAAGAGCCATTGCTCATTTGACCTCCGTAGATTCATATCCTTTCCTGAGCCCGTTACCAGAATGACTCACCCGCCACAGTATGCGGTCAGGATGTCAACAATAAGAGAGAAAGGGCCAGCGACTCGACCCAACATGTATCACCGTTGTGTCACGGCGTGTGTGGGCAGATAAACGCTAGATGCTAATTCCTGACCGTGCCCCCTTGTAATGTCACGCCCGAGGTCATGCTGACCAGAGTGGACTGTGGTCACTGTGGCTGTTGAATCACAGGGCGATCTGCAGTCATGGGGAGAGTGTCGAAGCCCGGTGGGATGTGGGCTCTGGCCGCTTCTGTCAAAGCAGTGGGACGTTTAGCCGTCGGTGTGAAACATTTGAGAGGCTTTTCTCTTCCGTGCAATAGGAGGATTGAACATATGTGAGCTTTTGTTTGAGATTCTTGTAATTCAGCCTTTTAAAAAGGAAAAAATACCAATGTTTGGGTGCAAGCAGGCGGCAACCTTCGGTTCTAAGAAGTGAGGCCAATGTGGAAGAGCCTTAAACCTGCATTATTTCCAACGGCCAACAGGGGGCGACTCTTCTTGGTTGCAAAAGAAGTCAGATTGTATGGAACTCTTTGAGAAAACGACTACTCGCTAAACATCAGTTTATTGTCTCAATCGCTAGTTTCACGTCTTCTACAATACAGCACGATCTGAGTAAATGATGGTCCAATTCAGAGTAAAATTGCATAAAAAGCAGGGGATTTTTAGGGCTTGTGATTGACAGGTAGTTACCATGGCGTCTCTACTACGGTGCCACTCCTACGCAGTCCACATATGGTCACCTCCGTTCATTGGTTGCATTGCCAAAATTCAAGCTGGTGACGGCCAAAAAGCCGCACTCCAGGCTACAAAACCGTAGTCCATAAACCAATGGGTGACGTCACAACGACTACAAAGACCAAGCTTTTTGTAACACTGCGCTAAATCCTATCGGCAGAAAAGCTGTCTTTCATAATTCTCCGTAAGATCATCATCAATCTGCCTCAAACACCCCTGGGAGCAGATCTGATGGTCCAGTGAAACTGGCCGTACAGACGTCAAGCTTGACAGGTTGAGCAACTCTGGCAAGATGCGTCCTGCTCGAATGAACTGCCATAATCCTCAGGGCTTTCAGGTTTACCGTCGTGTCCAAGAGAAGTTTAGCTTCAAGTGTTTTTTTAATAAAACCGTAGTCACATCTGTTTATGCTGCATATTTCTGCGTGCACACTGATGTAAGAACATGCAGTTTGCATCAAAGATGACATTTCACACACTACAGCCCGAAGGAAAAATAAATAAATAAATAGGCTTCTTCTGGGAAACGCATGACATCATCTAATGAAAGAATTTAAACCAATCCAAGTAAACCAGACAGTTTTCTAACCAATACCATGCTGCATCCACTGGATCTTTTTCTAATGTTTAATAACGTATGGAAGTTTCTGTACCAAATCTCTGTATTATAATAATAATGTCACCGCGAGATATGTTTGTGTAACAAAGTGAACGTTTTAAGACCTTTTTCTTGAATTAAATAGAATAGAGTTATTTGATAGGATAAAATCTCAAGAAAATATGTCAATACTATGTAAAATATGTATTTATAACATGAAAACCATGTCTTTAATTCATTAGAACAGAGCCAGGCTAGCAGTTTCCCCCTGTTTACAGTGTGTCTGCTATGCTCAGCTAACCGGCTGTAGCCTCATATTTAACAGGCAGATGGGAGATGGTTTCCATTTTCTTATCAAAGAAAAGAAAATAAGCGTATTTCCTTGAAATGCCAAACAATTCTTTGAAAAAGTAGTTGAATCCCTGGACCACAGCTGACAAGAATGTGTGTGACAGAGAACAAAACAAGGAAAACCTAATTAGAAAAAGCAGAGGCCTTTTGATCAGTCCAATGGCTGACTAAAGTATTTGGCTCGACCAGAAAGTCCTCCTGAGTTAGTGAGAAGGAAGTGAACATTAGTCACAGGGATGGAGATGAAAGCCAGACAAAATAATCACAGATCTCCAGGAGTCCTCAGCCATCAGAGACATCTCTCATACAACATAAACCTCTACGAGTCAGAGAAGATGAGTGGAGAGGAGGAAAAAAGCTGCATTCCTCCGTTACAAAAGGCCCCTCAGACAGAAGCAAACTTACAAAAACCTCAAAAATAGCGAATTCATTTCCCACGATGTTCCATGAATCGCAGACCTGTTTATGAATCCTGAGAGAGGACGGTCGCCTTCTGACCCTCAGGCTGCGTGAGAACTTCTCCTTCATTGTACTGTGCTTGAACAGTGAGAGTAAAGAAGCGAGGAAATTAGATAGAGCATGAAGATATTTGACAGAATCCATTTCCCTATGTTTACCGATAATTATCTGAACAGTATAGACAGGCTTAAGTCGAGACAATCTTATCCTAAAGAGATAAGAGATAGCAGCAGTGTGATGTTGAGCATCAGAGAAAATTCTGTTTATCCAAAAAGTTGGGGGGGGGGGGGGGGGGGGGTTTCTGTCAATTTTTTTTGTGTGCCCACACAAAAAAAACAACTTTAACACAAGAACCTTATTGGTTATTTTAAGCGATGGATTTAGCAAAGAATGTATAAACCCAGGGGGGGACCTGGGGGGGAACAGTTCTCAATCTGCAGTGAAGAACTTAAACTAAAACTCACTAACAGGATAAAATACATGAAAATTAGAGGACTGTTGCATCATCACACTTCGTTTGTAATTCATACAAATTTTGGGAGAGAGCTTGACAAAATGCTGCCGATTTGACCAAACGCACTCCCTGCACTGTTGGGTGGCACTTGTTTTCTTGAAGAGCAGCTCAGGGCTGCCCAGTCATTCTTTATCTGCAATAAAGATGTGTGTATGTGTGTGTGTATGTGTGTGTGTGTGTGTGTGGTCGACTTCCTCCCTCAGCCATCTGAGCCCTGCTTTATTTGTGTTTCTTCTCTCTCTCTCTCTCTCTCTCTCTCTCTCACACCCATCGCTGATCCCAGCGGACAGACGAACACTACTGATATTATTACTGATAATTACTGATGCTGGAAGTGAAATCCTAACTTCTTTATATTAGGGGACAGAGAACAGAAGAAGCAGAACAAAAACATAATGAAAATGTTCACGGCACCAAAAGCTAAAACAGGAAGAGTGTGAGACAGAGAGCAGACAAACGCCTCAGAACACAACTTATTCAAAACAATAACAGCAAGACTATTTTCACTCCATTTTCAAACATATCGACGCACCCCCACACACACACACACACACACACACACACACACACACACACACACACACACACACACACACACACACACACACACAGAGTGCGGTGCAGCAATCTGCTAAAATAATGCTCTGGTTTTAGCTTTCACTGATATTGATGACACTTTGAAATAAAATAATCAGAGTGAATTACAACTGAACTTACTGTTTCTGCTGCTAAATGAACAGTACGAGGTGAAGACAATGCATCTATAAAGTGATGAACACATTAGAACTCAACATTAGAAAGCAGCAGAAAATAACAGGGTTTTAAGATTCAGGATTTTTACAACTGTGCAGTTTTACAAATAATACACCGTTTATGGCTGAACTTTGGTTTCCAAAATCGAATCGGAAAAACATACATAATTGTTCTGAGATCCAAATTAAAGAATCAAACGTTGCCGTTAAAGGAAACATGTTTCTTTCCTTTCACTTTCAGTTTAATCTTTCTGCACAAAGATTATGAGTCGATGGCAATTAGGTGTACTAAAAATCTCAATCACACACACACACAATCACAGACAAAGATAAGAGCAACTAATGTGACTGTAGTGAGGAAATTGCCGCCAAGTCTCAGTCTGGATTATTAGTATGCAGGTGCAGTGAGGAGATATGAGACTCGGCTACATTGAAGGTTAGTCCTCTTTGTTTTTAAGTTCCCATCGGCACTGAATTCCGCCTCGACAGCCCATAAACAAAGAGCTAATACTCGACAACAGCAGAGATTCAGGTCACAGACAACGACAGATGTACTCGAGTGTATACTGAGAGAATGAGAAGTCACACGCGTGTGTGTTCTGTAAAACACGGCTAAAATTAGAAGCGGTGATGACTGGGCTCAGCTGTACGTGTGGCCACAAGCTGGGAGGCGACATTTCAACTAAACTGGAAACTGAAACGGGAAATTAAGGCTTGCACTGGGCCTTTCCCAGTCCATAGAGCTAAAAGGTATACATATACGTGTTTGGGTTTGCATCCTACGGAGAAAGACAAGGGATTAAAAAGCAACTGCGTCATATGTTATGTATTCAAAGTGAAATGAAAATTAATCTACAACTTATTTACAATCAAAAGTGAAAGATATTCACTTGTTCAGACCTCTCAAATTTGGAGATTTGCCGGTTTTCAAGAAAAAAAATAAAACTGATGCTTAATAACAGTAAAATTTAAAGTTTCGGCTCAAAGCAGTTAAGGTCCAGGTGAGAGAGCAGTTACTGCACCTGCAGCCTGTCTGGGAAATATCTTCCAGCTTGAGTGCAGAACAAAAGAAGTTTAATTATTTTTGGCGATCACATTGAAAGAAAATCCTAAATGTATAACATTGTGAAGGCAGGTCTGCGTTTCTTCCAAAAAGAAGCGAAGCCACATTCTCCTTCAGTGTAACCAGATGACTGAACTCGCAGTGCTTCGCTCTGCGGGGTGACTATTTGTAGCCGAGGCCTCGTCCTCTTCTGCGGAGCACAGCTGCTTTACAGGATTTATTTCAAACATTGTCAAGATGCCTTTGACGCAATGTCATTTCTCACACTGGCACACAGAGTCTGCTCTGTTCTGCAGTCATTCGCCTCATTATTGCTGCTCTTTCTGCCATGTGACAATGTCCGAGAAGCGAACCTTTTCCTCGGCTGAACTTTTGACCCAGTGTTACATAAGAGCGCTCGGCTTCTGAAGTGCGAGGAAGAAGTTAACGTGGTCCGAAGATGCATGTACGGCAGAACAAACGGCACCGTGGATCTTCTTGTTTCAGCATCAATTTTCCCGAGACGAAACAATAGTGCAGTGTTTCCAAGTTGTAAACGAGAGGCACAGAAAGGGAGGAATGAGGGAGGGAGGGGGAGAAAATAGAAAGAGATGTAAAAGAAATGCAGATCAAAGAACCTTTTCAGTTCACTGCTGGTTCACTTTATCCTCAAGATGCTTAAGATGCTTAGCTCTCCATTCATGTTACGTGCTTAGTTATTAAGGAGAGAAGAAGGTGGACGTGTTTAACTCATTTTAAAGTGAAGAAACAACTTTGTTTCAAAAGCAAAACGCGCTCGGAGTGTATTGAGGACTTCACAGCATTCCCTTTGTCTTTAAGAACAGGTAACATATTAACAACAGAAGGAAGAAATTCCTATTCATACTTTGTAGGTATTAACTTTACATCAATATCTGGAGCTGGTACGGTATTTGTGCCTTTTGACTCCACAAGAAGCAATAAAAGCCCCGGAACTATAATTCAATACCTTTGAGAATTCACGTCAGGCCTTTTTGCCACAATACAGGATATGAACCTTTTGATACGGGGACGTGAACCTTTGTTTATTGTTGTTTTGAACTTCTGGTGAAATAGGCACGAACCAAACTAATATTTAGAATATTTCTAGCCCTCCTGGTGAAGCGAGCTTAACGATGGTTACGTTTGTTTGATAAAATCGTATTTTATGCTGTGGATGCAGTAGAGCTCATTCCCTTGATCCCATTCTGTCACACTTACGTATATTTCATATAAGTATATACTTTCATCTGCTCGGCCTATGAAAGGTTTGATAATAAACACCCAAGTGTCTGAACCTGAGCTTTACATTTCATCTCTGGGTGAGATTATGTAACCGGGAATCCACGAAGAACAGGTGAAAAGCGGTTCCTAAAACACGTCAGTGATTATACAAAGGAAACGAAGAGGGGACCCGTTGAATGAGTAAAAGTGAGAAAACGTAATACGCACAGATACAGGCCTTGAAAGCAAGGAGGTACATTTTGGGAAAACTGAAGAACACCACATTGCCACAACGTAATCCTCGCGTCGTATCCAGTGATAACAACAGTACATCCATCCCATGTTAAAGGACAGAACCTGCCCAGTGCTTTGAGGCTCAGAAGAGTCAACAAGATGCAGACCAAGTACATACAAAATGTCCGTGTCCGTTTTCATCAGACCAACTGTCTGCAGTTTTTGGGATTTTACCAAAACAGTAGGAGGAGCTGATGATTGATAAGCTGTCATTCCTTCCACTCGGCCCACAGCGCTGTGACTCACTCCACCAACAGATACGGACACAAGACCCGATTGTTGAGTCAAATATCAAACTGACCAGCGCACCCACAACAATAATGTGCCACATGGAGAATCCAGGGGGATGAAACGCACACAGAAACCACAAACGGACCTAAAACAAGTCGATCTGAACGGTGTTGAGAGTCGATTAAAAATTAAAGTTGTTGAAGCAAAAATGCAAAAAATTCATTCAGCTTCTCAAATGTTTTTACTGGTTTCTTTCATCTTTTACAATAGTAAATTGAATATATTTGGGGGTTTTTTTTAACAAAAATGTGCTCGTTTAAGGTTCTCAAATCTGGTTATTTGATTCTTTTCTTTGTCAAAAATGATTGTGAAGCTGAATCTTTGTTTTTCAACAACACAACACACTATAAACCACTAGATAACCTGAGCTGGCAGACAGAGAGGGACTGGACAGACTGGCCAGCATCACTCGTATTGATCCACACACACACACACACACACACACACACACACACACACACACACACACACACACACACACACACACACACACACACACACACACACACACACACACAGAGTCTGAGCCCTCAGCTTGAATCTCTGCCAGCTCAATGCAGCACTGCAGACATGGGTGTGGCCTCACCAAAAGGCTTTCCAACAATTCCTCAAAATGTGACACTGCTGACACTGAAGAATTACGACATATTAAGTGGCAACTACAATGTTACTGTGACTGACAAATGCAGGAGAATATTCACATATTCGATCATATGCACCTGCTTCATCATGAATAAGGTCCAACTACCACATACATCCAGTTAGCAGACATGGTGAACGCTCGTAGAGGCAGCTGAAGAAGCATCTGAGGTAAACAGCCGTCCTTCATTCACAACATACCCACAGCTCTGTAAAGTACATAAAACAAGCTTGAACCAGATATTACTTTGCATTTGTTTTCTTGAGAGTTTTGAATACCATGACGACTATCTGTTATTAAAGTAGATTTTATCGGCTAGCACCAAAATGTACAAGTGTCCACCTTCAGGTGATGTCATAGCTTCCACAGAGAAAGACCTTGAGATGCCGTCCTCACTCAACTCGTCTATTTTAACGGCTGGGTGGGGGTCGTGTGGGGTTCAACTGGCTGTGGACTTCAGAAAGAGTCAGTTACACACTCCTGCTCTTTAGTGGTCACCAGGTTTGATTTGTAGATGAAGTGTAAATCTGGGAACTAGGATTAAGATGCTAATGTGCACAGTGGTACTGAGGTGCAAGAGGCTCTGGGCTGAGCTGGAGAAGGACCAGGAATTTCATCTCCAGTCCAAAACCACCTGTGAACTGGTTGATCTCTCAGGAAACGACTCTTTAAAAATGTGAAATCATTGATCCGTTGCAAAGTATCTGTGGCAGTCTCACTACCCTATGTTAGTATGTTAAAACATTGAAGCTGCAGTGAATTACACTTCACGAAATGTCCTTTTGTTGTCAATGTCGGAGCAGATCTGGTAGCATTCCAGTCAGCGCTTTGCTTTGACGATGACGGAGTGACCCGAGTCAATTTGCTCCCCTGTATAGGATGTGTTTGACAAGCGCTAAGTAAATGTGCTCAGCCATTAGGGAAACAGGCCTATCTTTAAGAGTAAACACTAATCCCACTCACTCCAGAAGCCTGTGTCAATATGCTATTGCTCCGTGCCAGCCAGTTGCTTGGATAACCTGCTGCAGCTTCAGAGGGAATATCTCCCTCCTCTTCTTTTTGTATTGAGACAAATAACATATACAACATACAGTGAAACAACAGATACCAAACAAACATATCTGGGGATCAGCTGACCCCGGCCACCGATCTAGGTACGCGTACACGATGGGATCGAGCAACACATTCTCATTCCAACTCGTCACATGCCGACGCTTTGTCAGACCCTTTGGTGTCACTTTCTAAACGCACTGTTTGTTCCAGATAACCCAAAGTGTGACTAACAATAACTGAAGATTATTATAATAATAATAGAAATACAATACAAACAAATACAATGAAGTATTGGCTGCAGGAGAGGTGGAACGAGATAACTCAACTGTAGTTTACAAAGAAAAGGCATCCCCATATAAAACCTACACTTTGTGCTGACACACACACACACACACACACACAGTTGTGTGTTTTGTGTGCGTCAACTGGTGAGTGTGGAGGTGAGCCATGAGGGCTCACGGGGTGGAGTTATGAAGCGGTGACAGCTTTCTAGGCAAGAAGAAGACAAGCTTAATCCAACTCTTTGCATTCCGACTGTGAATATCTGTACGAGTGCAGGTACAGCTGCTCAACACAGCGCAAAGACAGATTGTAAAGTATTGTCAGTCTTTGAGTGCAAACGCCGACGAAATCGTACAAAAAACATTCAGCATAATGATATATTTCACCATATTCTACGTGAAAGATTGCGGTTTTAGCTGTTATTACAGAGAAAATGGGTAAAAGTTCCTCCCGGTCCAAAATAGGGCCTCTCGCTGTCAAGCGAGAAGAGCCAAAACAGTCCAGACATCAGCAGAGAGAGAGGAAATGCGGGAGGAGCAGAAAGAAGCTCCCCAAAATCTGGCCGCCATACACTGAACTGGAATGTAACAGCGAGGGCTGGAAACATGGAGTCACATCCCGATGAAGTGTTCGCCCAAAAGGAAAGTCAGGAAAGAAACAAGAACCTGAAAAGTGTTGAGACCAACTGTAACGGAATCAAATACAGTGACGATAAATAGATTTAAAATTGATTGATTGATTAATCAACGAAAGGTTTCCCCACTAAACGTAATATTCTTAGGTTCTGATGTGTTGGTTGGAGTAAAGCAAGCGATTCAACGGCATCGCTTCAAGCTTCGTAGACTAAATGATTCATCGACTCATAGAGATGAAAGTAATTGTTAGTTACAGTCAAACCCCGATGCGTGTGCTTCAGAAACTCTGCACAGATGTGTAGTTGAATTTAATTGTTGAAGTGGGTAAATCTACAGACTTGTTTTCCTTTCTTACACTGTATTAACAGGCTGTATCATTACCTTGATGCCCTTTTAAACGATGAAACTCAACGTTTAACCTGAAAAAAAAATGCAGAAAATCACGACGTAAAAGCTGCGTACTGACGATAAAGTGGCTACAGGCATCACGCTGTAGGACAGAGAGGATTAGTCAGCCACAGAAATATAAACCTCACTCTCTTCAAGTATTTATAATCACAACAGTGTCCTCAAACTAACAGTGCAAAGCTGTTGCTAATTGTTATTACAGGTCAGTCACTGCCGGGCCTCAGCGTTCCCAGTTTCTCAAGTTATCACAGCGAGCTGAACGCACACAGCACGAGTGAAACACGAGACGGATCGATTGCGTGTTAGGATAGTCGAACCGGTCCTGCTGAAGTTTTATGGGAAGACACGAAAGTGCAACTTAAACAGGTTTGGGATGATTTTTTAAATGCATATTTATGATCCTGTTGTTCATGTAAAGTACATTTCACACACCTGAAAGGTTACAGCAGGTTATCAACTTACAGACTTGATTGATAAAAGAATCAGGTCCTGTCGCATTCCTAATCTGTTACCTTCCATATGATCTCGCTGCGTATTAAAGTATATTCATGATAGCTCCAAGATTCATTTATTTGAGGTCGACAGCTCCCATTAAACGTGTCAAGATAGCTTTGTAAATATTTGCCTCGACTGCGAGGGCTTGGCTTCACGTCGAGTATCACTACATCTAGGAACTTTCTATCCATAAATCCGAGCTGTGTACCCGACACTGTCAGCACTGTTTGATTTTTAGCTGCCTGTGCACTCGGTAATGGATCATCAATTTATTTATCTGTTTATCGAGAAATACCAGCGAGCAACAGCTGTGAGGCTGCAGAAGGAGACAGATCCTGGAAGAAAAGTGGAATTCTTTGATGACAGCATCATGCGGATCATTGGGGTTGCGTTTAGTTAAATGTCCAAAATGTGAATCTATAACGATATATTTATCGTTATACATGTGTTGTACATATATCGTTGTATATGTATATATTTTTTTTTGACCACCTGGGGGCAGCGAAAACAAGTTGTGAACAGAGCATTGACATGTAAAACAAACACAGGACTTTCACCCAGGAGACGGTTGTTTGTGTCGGTGTGAAACCGAAAGTAAAAGTTGACTTTAAACTTGTTATGTCCGATAAGGGTGGTTGTCGTTTATTTACGCTAGTCACGTTATTTATTGAACACAAACCATGATGTTTTTTTAACCACTAACAAGTCGTTTTCGTTGCCAAAATCGTTTCACAACGTTAACCATGTGGCATTGTGGGTTTCTGAAAGCTTGATACGAGGGTAATATGAAACATATTTATGAAACGTATCCCGTGGTTTGCAGAAACAAAATGAAACGAAAAGAGCTCTGAAGATTGTGAGAGCGCTGAGAGTGAACCAAAACAGTAAAGTTGTGTGTCGGACAGCTAAACGTTGACGCTGAAACTCAATGAAAGTATATTGGTGGCATGAATACATATTACCCATCGTGTTATTTATGTTATTATTTTGTTTTAACTTGAGTTGTTGCGTTTTGGAAATATCGACCGTAGAGATGTCTGTCCGATTCCTCAAGATAATCAGTGAAGCAGCTTCATGACTGAACTATTTGCTTTCTACCGAACTACACACGCCAATCGTATCACCACGCAGAAGAAAGCGTGCATTTATACTCCATACTGCCAGCTCACGTAGCATCAATGAGCTAGCTACGGTTACAGCTCAGCCAAGGAGGACGCTATTTATGGTCACACCTCCCAAGCACAAGCCGCTCGTCCACGAGTAGATGCACGCTTCCTTCCTCGGGTAATACGATTGGTGGTTGTAGTTGACGATTAACTTTTGATGACAAATACGGTACATGCAAGCAGTGAAGTACATAAGCTCCGTGACCTCTGACTTCAGCTGACAGAAGAATCTACGCCAGTGTGTTGTGACCTCTCGGTCATTAGTCAACACCCAGGTCATGTTCGTAAAGCTCCGTCCAAACACTCAGCCATGTTGGAGCAAAGTCAGAACAGGTGGTCTTATCAGCAGCACGCCCATATGTAGGAGGCCACATGTCGAGCATTAGCTGGCTAGCGCTAGGCTAACGCTGAGGCAGGACAATGCAGCCGGGTGAGGGCAGTGACTTAGCACAATCAATACGCTAAAGCTAAGCCACGTGGCCAGAGCAGAAAGGAGGTCAATCCTATTAGTTATATCTGAGAGACACAAACATCGGAACTCTGTCCAATCCCGTGAGAGTCCTAGAATATCCGTCCCCTTGATGTCCTCTGTCATACATTACACACGTGTGAAACTGGCTGAGCCACACACATAAATGCATTTTATCATTTCTTTAAAAGCATCAACAGACCTAACAAGACGAATAGGGGAACTAGGTTATACATTGTCTGCAATTAAGTGGTTAATAATCTAATCTGAAAAGCTTCAGCTCACTTCGATGTAAAGCGAGGTAAGCTACGAGCAAATGATCTCACTGCGCTCATGACAGAGTTGAACTCTGAAGGTACCCTGCAGTGATTACAGTCAAGTTTACATTCAGTGTGTGTATCCTTGAGGCTTAACAAACATGTTGAATTATTTTCCTTCCTAATAAAACAGTCGCAAAGTACACCTTTGGAATACTTTCAAACCTGCCTTGTATATATATCGGCTGGCAGTCTTGCAATCAGTGGAATAGCATGGAACCGAGGGATTTCATGGAACTACCATACCATGCACATGTGGATGAGCGCTCGCTGCAGCCTCTTTTTGGCACCTTTATGGACAACTTGTGGACTATATGTCAGCTTGTTGGACAGGCATCGTACCAGACTTAATGTAAACTGCATATGTGTAATAAATGTTTGATTATCGCTGCCTTAATATCTTCTCTGCTGCGGTGTCAAACCTCTGTCTTCATGTCCTTGTTTTTTTCCCCAATTGATTTAAACTTTTACTAATTTTGTCATCCTGATTGGCCTTACTGTAATGCTACTATTTTGATATATTCTGTACACCCAACATCGATTGCATATCTGTCCGTTCTGGTAGAGGGATCCCCCCCTCAGTTCTTCTTCCCGTGGTTCATTCTGTTTTTAGGTAAAAGGATTAGAGTAAACGTTAAAAGGCTTACTTTTGGGGAGTTTATCCGAATCGAAGGACAGATTCCAGACTGTAAAGGAAAATTCGTGATTTGTGATATTGGGCTGCGTAAATATAACCCGCAGAGAGCTTGAGACAGTCGTTATTTATGAAAAAAATAGAGCAATATGGACCGAGTGTACAACGTCAACGGGAAATGCCGCTGTACGTGTAGCATAATCCTGTCACGGTCCTTCAATGATAGAAGCAGAAAAGTCTGGAAGTCGCCGCTGTTAAAAGCTTTATAATAGAAGGGAACCATATCTCCAGTCCACCCTTACTACAACGCCTCTTCAGAGCCATTATTCGGGACAGTTAATGACTCATCCTCCAACAGGCGACTTTCCCAACGCACAAAGATGTATTCTTAGCCTTGACACTTATCTTTCTCACTGGGATGGGCCAGTGGAGATAGACACACCGCTATCGTAGCTATGGGCCAACAGAGGAAGAGACGAATAGAGGGACAGAGAATAAGGAAGGCGATAACGGCACTTCATGATTGCTTTTCATTTCCTGCAGTGATAATGTATCAGGGGTACAAAAGTCAAATCTTATCTTTGCTAAAAAACTTCCAGGTCCTGAAGAGATGTTTCCATGTAATCCAACTTTCCTCAACAAAAGACAAACTACCGGAAAATATACAGAGCAGCACTGCGATGAACTTTCCATGAGCAAGGACGACATCCCTCATGTTTTCTGCTCCCTTCCAGATGTGTGCTCTTTTCACACTGTTTTATTACAGCACATCTGGATACAAGGGAAGCACAAGATGACCAGAAACCAAACACACATACACACCACATGAGAACAGAGCAGGAGAGGGGTCACCTGTGAGGGTTTATGTAACTGGATTGAGGAGTGGAAGGCGAGCTTTCAGCATTTATGTAACAGACTTTATTGATACTCAAAATCACGAGGATGGAAAATCCGTCTGTGAGCTCTTGAAGGACGAGGGCTGCTTTCAGATTTTAGTCTCAAGGTTTATCTAATCACCTTTTGGGTTTTAGAAGAAATATATTACATATAAATAATCAAAAACATTATTCATTCTTTTAGTGAATTTGAAAATGTTTGAATTTCAGAAAGCAAAGTGGAACTGTTTCTGTAAAAGAGCATCAAAGGAAGACTCTTTCTGTTGTTGCCACTTCTACAAGAGGAGAGCCGAGGGGAGGGTTTTTAAAACAAGTCCCGAACATCCGCTGCTACACAAAATCGGAGCGGGGTTTCAAAGGAAGGACAGGGGGGGGGGGGGGGGGGGGAGGCAACATCTGGCCAGCTGCAGATGAACAAAGTGACGGCAACAGAAGGGAGTGCATGCATCTCAGCACAGGTTTTTCCATCTAAGAAAAGCAGATTTCAATTCAACTTCTTTTTCTTTTTGCTCATGGAATTTCTTTCCAGAACTAAAATGACGACGGGCTGCAACTAACAATTATTCTGCGAGTTGTGTTTTAAATCCAAAATCAAAATGACCAAAAACAAATTGTGACAAACATCCATCATCATGAACTCCCAAAGTCAAACTTGACATATTTTACCGCCGTCTTTTGTCCAAGCAGCTATCCAAGACCAATTTTTTTTTTGTTTTAAACTATTTTCAGAGTTTAAAAAAACAGAAAATATTTCACATTTGAGAACCTGGAATCTGTGAACTTTGACCTTTCTGCTGTGAAAAATGGCTCATAGCTGCTTTTTTAGTGTTCTGTGAATCGGCTACTTGTTTCAGCTTTACATGACTGGTCAGACTTTTCATTAGAAAACATCAAATCTAGGCCATAATTAAGGG